>VYZW01029252.1:9152-48550 GCA_013401315.1 Balaeniceps rex
AAAAATATAGCTTTTCTATTGTAGTATAACACATAGAGTGCCCATCCTTTAAATAAATCCAGCATGAGAATAAAAGAGGAATAGTGAATTTAAGATGAAGCTGAGTTTGTGGCTGGAGGAAGAAGGTTGGTTTGGGGGATTAAAAAAAAAAAATGAAGATATATAAACTAATCCGTTTCTCTGGGGGAAAAGGCATGCTTTGATGAATCTATAGTTTTATCTTGTCCTATAAAGGTATTACTGTACATTTCTAATTTTTATGTGGTAAGACAACAGGATTTCCTGCCAAAGTACCACAGAAAACAGCCAGTTAGCCGGTTTGAAAGGCCTGAGGCACAGCCTCTGACTGTGAAATGAGGAATTCATTAACTGCTAGTAAAAGGCTTCAGTCAAAAACATTTTAGGGGAGATTTTGGATTACTGGATTTGCACTTCGCACATATAATTATATCTTTCATGTTAATTAAATCCTTGTGCCATTCAACTTTGATTCATTCAATAATTGCCATGTATCAGAGTGGACAATCACAAGAGAAGGCTTAACCTTCAGCAGACACCATTAGCATCCAAGTGGCAGCATATGTTAACTTGTGCTTTTATGTGAATATTCAGGTTGCGTATGTATGTGAGTCTGCTGATTTTACTGTTTATTATGTCCTTACCTTCACTAGTAAAGCTCACAGTGATAATTTTGGCAGAGCTGTTGCATAATGACTTTCAAATATAATTAAAAACATATTTTGATATAAACTGTATTGCCAAAGTCAAATATATACCAGCGAAGTGAAATTAACCTTCAAGTGATACTTGAATAACAGTAAACCACAAGGGTATGTAAGAGATTAGATATACTGTAGTTTAATTATGTTACAATAATTCACCTCATTAATCTCCTAGGAAACAATAACCACAACAGTTAAATACTGTAATTAACAAACCCTATTTCAAACTTAATTTTAATTTTATACGACTTTGCAATATTATCCAGTCCAATTATATAAAAGACAAACAAAAGATAAAGCAAATATTAAGTTCTCTGGAGAAGACATCAAAAATATCCTCACCTCTTCAACCTGTGACAGGAAAGAAACACGGCCAGCACTACTTTGACTTATTTCTGTCCCAGTCTATGCCACAATGTCTCCACTTCATCTGCAAATAACCTCAGGATCTATCAATTCACAGCTTCTGCTAAGTCACAAGTACTTTGTGGACATTTCTGGTTCTATCTGCTATCAACAGTCCTAATTCAAATAACAATTCCCTGTGAGGACTACCAGTCTGGATAACACACTGTAGCTTAACAACGGTGATTTAATGTGCATTTGGGTTTTTTGCCCTTATGTTGGACTACACAACTGTTTTTAAAATTACATGCAGAAGTAAATCTGTCTCTGTCACCACACTTGCCGAAGGCCTTGAATTCCCCAACGCTTCTTTAGCTACTCACAGTGTTAGAATTGCTATCGTAGGCACTGAGAGGAGCACATAGCTATCTTCATGGATCATGAGATCCCACCATACACACAGAGAACATTTCTCCATGCCTGCAATGCTGCTGCCTTGGGGCAGTATGGGGAAGCTGACATTTTGTGTCAGGAATGCCGTGTCCCAGAAGACAGGCAAAATGCACAAGAAAATTCTGTAGGTAAAAACATACCTACAACATGAACACCTGAGGATTACTGCCTTACATCGGGCTCTTAGGACTTGGTCGGGAATCACAAATATAATGGCACATAGAAAAGGAAACTGATACAAATGAAGCACCTCAAAATAGCAAGGTAAGCCTGGCACCTTCAGCATTAAAACTCAGATGGTATCAATATCAGAGAAATTAGTTCAGCATGGAGTTACAAGAAAGCAGCTCTCTGCTAAATCAACAAACACTGGAACAACAGTTTCTTGGGAACCTTCTATCTGTTTACAAGATAAGTAGAGTTTTAAAAATTTTTAAAAATTTCTGTATAGATTATATTCCTCACTCAATTACAATGCCAAATAAGAGGTAAAGTGTTTGTCTTGATTACTTTAACAGGCGTCACATTTATTCCACAAAACTTCTGTGAAACTACACTCTGATTACTTAGCTTCGCTTTTTGACCTTTTTTCCTTTATAGCTCCAAGGAGAAAGTGAGATATCTTTACAAAATCAGTGAGTAATAAACAAGAAGTTCATGTTCTCATAGAACAAAAAATAACAGCATTGAGAAAGCCATGTTAAAAAATATAAATGTTGCAGAGAGAATAAAACTCATTCATTTATAACATTTTTCCATTAAAACAATGTAATAACTACTGAAGTTCAAATGATATATGAGTGTCTCCTTGAAGAAGATATTCTGTACATCTGATAAACCATAAATACTATAGAACGTACCTCAGGCAGAACAAGCACATCTTTGCATGATCCTGGAAAATATACAGCGTATATGAGGATGAGTTATGAAAGTGAACAAATTTAGTATATCTAGTTGCCTGGTGGACACCCACAATTTGCAATTTAATCATCCACACGTTATGGTGTGTTCATAATTGTATTAGACTTTGAAATAAGGCAATACTGGTTATATTAAGCTTAAAAAATAGCCCACCTTTTCAGGTTTATGATAATTTATAAAGGAAATAGTAGTTACAAACAAGGTGAATTAGAGCATTAGAGCTGCACCAAACAAAAAGACAGTATATCGCAGACAGATTCTTGAATCCACAACACATAACAACATTTTTATCAGTCAACTTTTATATACTCCAATTTTATACAAGGAGAAAAACCCTAGTACTGTCATTCTATAAGACTGGCAAGATTTTTTTTTCCTGCAAGCTGTTCTTAAGAATACCAAGATTTTCAGAGTGAAAAAGAATTGATCAGTCTTGAACCTTCACTTAACAACTAGAGGCACAGGCATTATGCCTACAGACCCAGATCCTGGCAAAATTAGATTATATCAGAATCTCTATTTTCTATAAAATACTTTAAAAATCACTGAGCTAGATAGTGAAGTTTAACTTCATATTTTGGGGGCTTAGACACTCACCTGGAATAAAGCACAATAATTTTCTAGCTCTTTTTTTCAGTAAACATTTTGTTACTTAGAAAAAAAATGAAGCATTTACTTCTAGAAAGACTGAGAAATATCATACTGTAATAATCCAGGCTAGTGCACATTTTTGGAAATAACAGACCTTGGTTCAAATCTCTACTTTGAATTAAGCAGGCATTTAAACATGATCCTCCTCTTGCACATCCCCAGATTTCACAGGGGAGATTTTGGTTAAAAGGAACAGCAGCAATAGTTGCTTTAAGGATCTAGACCTTTATTTGCTTTGCTTTAATCACAGGTGCATTTGCTCTCCTCAGGGGAGGGAAAAGAAATTTATCAAATAGAATTCTTCATTTGAGTCAAAATTATATCTTTCAGACTTCTTGTGTTGTCAATAAAAATTATGAAGAAAACATTATTTCAGGTTGATTTGAACCAATCCTTTTTCCATTTTCAGCATTAACACAGAGCCAAAAGAAAAAAAAACAAAAACAAAACCACAAAACAACAGAAAAAAACATTCATTCATGTACCAAAGTTTATGTGAGTGGAAAAAGGGGAGATGCAAAGGGCACTGAGGGCATCCTTCTATCTTTTCAGTGGTTTGTGGATTATTATTTTACCCTGAGGATCAAGGTTAAACTGAAAGAGGAGGAAAAGGAGAGACCTGCAGGATGGCAGGAAACTGGCCTCATTCACAAAAATTCAAGCAAGGAACTGCTCTCAGTTTTATCAGTAGAGGAGGGTTCTCCAACCTTCTTGGCTTGCACAATCCCCTTTCTGCTGGAGAATCAGGTCCTCACCAGCCCCCTTGTTCACAGGCCTGAAATCTCTGTGTGACAAGGGTTGGGCAGTGCTGAAAGGCTGGGTTACTCTCAGTAGACTTTTAGGCAGACATTGAAAGCAAAGGCTCTGAAAGCAAAGAAAACAAAGAGGTCTCACTTGGTTGAATTCTCTCAGCAGCAGAGGACAGCTTGATAATGGTTCTGAATTTCTGGTGTCTTTTGCAAGAGGGATAGGGGGTTCATATATATATATATATATATATATATATACACGTATACTAAGTTTGAGCAAATGAAACCTAGTAACTAGCCTTTCTTTACCTAAAGGTGTTTATAAACTTTTTCAAGTGTGGGAGAATGTAGTGCTCAAAGACAACAAGCATGTAGCTGTGCAGCTCTATCATTGTCTTAGCCATAAGAAGGACAGTGAAGTCTGTAACACAGAGAGGTCTCGAGCATCGCCTGGGGAAGAAATTAGCGGTATCACTTTACAAATGGTGTCTCTTGGTGTAAGCAGCCTAATTTCATGTCATTACTATGTTTACAATTACTAATTACAGCATTTAGATTTGGTATGAGAATAGTCCAAAAGCAAAGTGTTATTATCTGTACTTGCCTATTGCATTCATTCTGCTGACACCTTGAGGACTGCATACATAGAAAGTTTAAAGCAAAGGAAAAGCAGCACAGGATTTCAGGTAGATGTGTACTTCAAAACAGCGTGATGGAGTTCTCAGTTCATGTCAGGGAACAAGTAGAATAATGATACACCATTTGCTGTATTGATCCAGGGATGGTGCTCAGCTATTTTGCTTCTTCCAAGGCAAGTTATAAGAACTGGTATACTACACATTTATAAGAACAACCATGAAACTGCTGCCTATGAAAAGCAGAATTTCTTATAAAGCATCCTAGACATTACATGTTCTTTGTTCTAATGCATGGTCACATTGGTTAAAGGATCTGTCAGCAAGCGTGTTATGAAAATCAAAGCAATAATGTATTTAATAAAATTTACTTCTAGCTTTTGTTGTCTTCCTGTAGTAATTTTACTGGCACCATACTGAAGACTGATGCTTTCTCTTTAGCAATTAACACAGCAAGCAAATCAAATTTAACAGCAAGTAAACCTCATCCCACATAAATCTATGGGTCCAGATGGAATCCACCCCAGGGCATTAAGAGAAGTGGCTGACATTGTTGCAAGGCCACTATCTACCATCTTTGAAAAGTCATGGAGATCAGGAATGTTCCTGATGACTGAAGGAGGGCAAATATCACATCCATCTACAGGAAGTGCCCAAAAGAGGACACAGGAAACTACAGGCACACAGTCATACTTCAGTCCCTGGGAAAGTAATGGAATGAGTCCCCCTAGAAACTATTACAAAGTGAAGCAGATGACTGGGAAAAGCCAGCATGGATTTACCAAAGGCAAACCATGCCAGACTAACCCGATCACCTTCTACAACAAAATAACATTTTCTGNTCCCCTTTCTGCTGGAGAATCAGGTCCTCACCAGCCCCCTTGTTCACAGGCCTGAAATCTCTGTGTGACAAGGGTTGGGCAGTGCTGAAAGGCTGGGTTACTCTCAGTAGACTTTTAGGCAGACATTGAAAGCAAAGGCTCTGAAAGCAAAGAAAACAAAGAGGTCTCACTTGGTTGAATTCTCTCAGCAGCAGAGGACAGCTTGATAATGGTTCTGAATTTCTGGTGTCTTTTGCAAGAGGGATAGGGGGTTCATATATATANCTGCTGACACCTTGAGGACTGCATACATAGAAAGTTTAAAGCAAAGGAAAAGCAGCACAGGATTTCAGGTAGATGTGTACTTCAAAACAGCGTGATGGAGTTCTCAGTTCATGTCAGGGAACAAGTAGAATAATGATACACCATTTGCTGTATTGATCCAGGGATGGTGCTCAGCTATTTTGCTTCTTCCAAGGCAAGTTATAAGAACTGGTATACTACACATTTATAAGAACAACCATGAAACTGCTGCCTATGAAAAGCAGAATTTCTTATAAAGCATCCTAGACATTACATGTTCTTTGTTCTAATGCATGGTCACATTGGTTAAAGGATCTGTCAGCAAGCGTGTTATGAAAATCAAAGCAATAATGTATTTAATAAAATTTACTTCTAGCTTTTGTTGTCTTCCTGTAGTAATTTTACTGGCACCATACTGAAGACTGATGCTTTCTCTTTAGCAATTAACACAGCAAGCAAATCAAATTTAACAGCAAGTAAACCTCATCCCACATAAATCTATGGGTCCAGATGGAATCCACCCCAGGGCATTAAGAGAAGTGGCTGACATTGTTGCAAGGCCACTATCTACCATCTTTGAAAAGTCATGGAGATCAGGAATGTTCCTGATGACTGAAGGAGGGCAAATATCACATCCATCTACAGGAAGTGCCCAAAAGAGGACACAGGAAACTACAGGCACACAGTCATACTTCAGTCCCTGGGAAAGTAATGGAATGAGTCCCCCTAGAAACTATTACAAAGTGAAGCAGATGACTGGGAAAAGCCAGCATGGATTTACCAAAGGCAAACCATGCCAGACTAACCCGATCACCTTCTACAACAAAATAACATTTTCTGTCGACACAGGGAGAGCAGCAGATATTGTTTACCTGGACTTCAGCAAAGCATTTGACACAGTTTCCCACAGCCTTCTCCTGGGTAAACTGGCAAGGTACAGACTGGATGGGTGGTCTGTGAGATGGGTAGGAAATTGGCTCACAGGCCACATTCAGAGGGTGGTGATCAATGTTTTTTACTCAGTCTTGCACTCTGTCACGAGTGGAGTCCCCCAGGGATTGATACTGGCCACCACACTGTTCAACATCTTCATAAATGCACTCTCACCAAGTTTGCTGATGACACTAAACCAGGTGGTGAGGTGGACACATCAGAAAGGAGAGCCATCTTACAAACAGACCTGGACAGGCTGGAAAAGTGGGCTAGCAAGAACTGCATGTTTAACAAAGACAAAAGCAAGGTCCTCCACCTGGGATGAGACAACTAAAGAGCACATGTACAGGCTTGGATCTTTGTGGCTGGACGGCAGCCTTGCTGAAAGGGACCTGCCAGTCCTGGTGGACAAACTGAACATCAGTCAGCAGTGTACCGCTGCAGCAATGAAGGCAAATCAGATCCTGGGCTGCAGCCACAGGGGCACTGGCGGCAGAGATAAAGACATGATCATCCCACTCTACTCAGCACTTGTCAGGCTGCACCTGGAGTACTGTGTCCAGTTCTGGTCCCCACAATTCAAGAAAGGTGTGGACAGACTGGAGAGGGTCCAAAGGAGGACCATGAAGATGATCAAAGGGCTGGAGAACCTGCCTGATGAGGAAGGACTGAAGGAGTTAAGTCTTTTCTCCCAGGAGATAAGAAAGCTTCGGGGGGACCTCATCACAGTATTCCAGTACTTAATGGGCAGCTACAGAGAGGATGGAGGCTCTCTCTTCACAAGGAGCCACATGGAGAAGACAAGGGGCAATAGGTGCAAGTTGCACCAGGAGAGGTTTCATTGTCATATAAGAAAGAATTTTTTTACAGTGAGAACAACCAATCACTGGAACAACCTCCCCAGGGACATGGTAGAGTCCCCATCACTGGAAGTTTTCAAAACATGACTAGACAGGGAGCTAGATAATCTCATCTAGGCTCCCTTTCCCACAAAAGTTTGGACCGGATGATCTTCCAAGGTCCCTTCCAACCTCGGCTGTTCTATGGTTCTACGATTTTTCTCCTCAAAAGCTAGTCAATAATAGTACAGACTACATTCTTTCAGGTGCTGCAGTAAAAAGAAAAATAAAGGTCGCTAACATAACATTCCTGTTAACTCTGAAGTCTTCTTGCTCTATTATCAGTGGAAGCTTTAAAAAACCCACTATAGCATAAAGCCCTCTCATTCCTCCCCAAAAGACAATCACATAACAAGATCTCTAATAAAAAAGGAAAAGATTAATTGGAGAGCTGCCTTGAGAGACCAAATGTTCCAGACCTGACAGTTTTATAATGTAAGTAATTAGGGCAACATTATGAGTTATGTTATCAGAGCCAGCAGCATGATCAGCAATTGTTTGTATTTCAGGGTCTATTCATGAGTACAGTACACAGAAAGCAGAGCACTAAAAGCAGATGAAACAGATGTTGATGGAATAGAGCTGACTTCTCAGCTGAATGCTGTTCTCACCCTGCCAATGCCTTCAATGAATTTATCTTCATTAAAATAAATTTAATCTTCAATAAAAAGAAAAACAAGTAAACTGTTGCCTATCCATGCTGCCTGTAGAAGTTAACACACAATAGACTTCTGCAGATGTCAGATCAAGTCAACTTCTTTTGTAAAGTGAAAATTAAATATGAACACAGCAGTTCAGGGGCAGGGAATAAAAAAATCATCTGCACTAACCTCTACTCATTTCACAGTTACCACGGGCTGGAATGCGCTCTGTCCTAAAAACATGCATTAGACAACAGCGGTACTTCCACAGAGGCACTAAGAAAGAAATTACCATTCCTTCTCAAGCTGCCTAGTGAGTACAGTGGGAAAGTTAAGAAGCTGAAACTCCCTTTCACTTTGCCATAGTTTTCTAAAATCTCTTGTCAAATACCTGCTTTTACCCTTGATGTGCCATTCTCTTGATGGATTTTTATCAATATATACTTTTGATAAAATGTAAGAATCAAGGGCAAGTTTATTGTTTCAACAAGAAGATCCCCAAGCTTCTTGAAAATTATGCTTTATATCAGATTCTTTTATTTCTGTGCCATGCAACAGTGGTAAGAAATTACATTTAGAAGCCTACTCTTCTTTCAGCAGTAACACAGATGTCATATGGAGAAAAGTAGTATAAAAAATTGTTACTACATTCTCGCTTACTGGGGGAAAGAAACAGTTCCTAATATCACAGATGATACTGATCATGTAGTTTTCTATTTGGAATAATTTCAACCTTGGCCTCACCATTTCTCAACAATCAAATGAAAAAGAGTTATAATACCAGAAGGAGAACTACCNATCCCCTATTGAAAAAGCACAACTACTTAAAAAGTATCTAATTAAAGTTGATTAGGCAATTAATGCTCCAAAATGAAAACAGTATTGAATTTACAGCTTTATTTTACATTTGAGGAAAACTCTAGAGAAAATTAATGTAAGTTTTAATTATCCATAGCTGTCCTTTCTTGCAAAATATTCTAGACAAAATGGTGGTATAAACAAGCTCCTTGGGAGAATACATCTTTAACAAAGAACTTCTCTGAAAACTATATTTTAAATCATCCTTCCGATATATTAATCACTCTCTCTAATCTTATTACCAACCTCAGGAAAACATGGGGGGGGGGCGAAGATATGTTTTATGCTGCAGGAGTACCATCAGAGCCAGCATCTGCAGGCTGAGCAGAGGTGAGAGACAGAAATTGTTTGTAAACACATGTATTGACAGTTTAGGCGAAGAGATAATATTTAGTACTTGTTCAGGTAAAGGACAAGTCTGGGGCAATTATTTAAGACAAAAGTCTGTATTCATTAAAAGCTTTACTTACCACTCATACGGAAACAAGCCACATTTCTGAACTTGTGTTGTTTCCTGGGCTGTCCCACAGACTTCAGTCCCATGGTGTGAGTGCACTTTAGCACGTGCACCATGAATTCAGCTGAGTTGTTGATACACGCAATGCTAAACTGCTCCTGAAGCACTGCACCAACTTGGGCTGAGATATTCAGTGTCAGGCAGGATCAAGCTTCCAACTGGCAGCAATAAGCAAGTTTTCCCCTTATGGCACACAAAAAAGAGTATTGCTTACACTGCAAAATCTTTCCTCGCTCATGTCTGCGCAGCTGGGACAACCTGCCCATGTGAGCCCTCACTCTGCAACAACTGCTGCTCACTCTGAAACCAGGTGGAGCTATAGGCTAACATCCATGTGTTTGCTATGTGATCAAAGCTTTCTTTCAGCCCAATTTATCAGCTTGGCTTGCAGATAATCCTCAACTGGATGAAAAAGGATCATAAAAAATGTATGGGTTTGGGCAGGGTAATTTCATTTCACATTTCTAACTGATGAAACAATTTAAACTCTTTAACAAGTTACTTATGTAACTCGTGACAAGTTTTTAACACTCTGATCTGTGTCTAGTGTAGAGGTTGATCTTTGACTTCTACTAAAGCCATGGAAGAGGACATCCAAGTGGATAAATATCTTTTTTACACCAGGTATATAAATTTTCTTATCAAAATATTGTAAAGTGACTTTTGGTTCCAGAGAATCAGGTCCTAAACAGCTGCTTCAATCCTTGCATTACAGATGGAAAAAATATCAAGGTAATACACATCACAACACCAGTATAGCCTTGTTTTATAGTTGAACTAAAGGTTCAAAATAATTTAAACAAAGAAAAGTAAATAATGTAGCAATGATTCATCTCAAAGGAATACTACTGTAACCACTGAATAATTACAAGCACCAATACTTATTAGTATGCAAAGGAGCTAGATCTGTTTTGCTTCCAGAGCAACTCAAAGGATAAAAAGCCAAGGAAGCGGTACACATTATAATAAATCACACACAAAAATTCCCTGTTTGTTTCAGTGAACATCTTTACTCTGGAGGCACAGAGTGCAGAGCTTCTTCCTGAGAATAAAATAAGTCTGTCTAATTTCTATTTCCAGTGATGCATTGTGCCTTCAGAGCTCATTCAGCTGAAAAAGTACAAAGGTTTCCGTTTACAGAAGTTTTGTCAAAATGATTACAGAAGTTGTCATGGAACAATTTCCAAAACAAACTGTGTTATTTTCCTTTTATGGTCCCCTTGACATTTTTAGTTCCTTAGTGGTGGCATAAGTTTCCATTTTCACAAGAGTGTCAGTGTTTTCTCTGATAAATAGCAAAAGTTAAAAAAAAAATCACAGGCATCTGCGAGTGTACTGAAAAGCCAATATTGTTAACTACTTTGTGTTGGTATGTATAAAAGTATATGTACAGAAGAAAGAAACAACAGAGTGAAGAAAACATTTTTAAGGTGTTTTAAAGATACTGCTTCTCATATAAGAAATTACTGACAAACTCATTTTTGCCTCTGTGTATGCATCTTTACAGACCCATTTTGAGCAAATGGAAGAAAAAATTATATATGTATACTCTCCAAGCCACACAAAAGAAAAGGTGAACTGTAGAATAAAATCTTAAGAAACCTAATGACTCATTCTAGCAGGACATGAAGAAACATGATACATCTCCTAAGAAGGCATGGCTCTACTTCATGACAATAAAATGAGCAGTTTAAACAATAAGGCCAACTATTTGCCACTGGGTCATTTTTTAAAAACAGTGTTAAATCAAGACATTAGAAATGGAGGGGGAGCTAAGAATTTGATATAAATAAGGTGTTCTCTCATAAAAATAATGAGAAGTGAATGTTTAAAAAAATTAAATTGCTTGCAGTCATCTCAGAGAAACTTTGTGAATAGCTGATCAGATGCTCTAAGATGCTCAGAGTGTAGTTCCCCTTACATATTAACGGATGGTATATCTATCAGAACTACTACCTGCACTACAAATCTGCAGCCTGTCAGACAAAAGGAAATCTCAAGGGATACGCATCCTGCTGTGCTTGTCAGATGAGTTATTCACTGTCTCTGTAAGTTGAAAGAAAAAGAACTTCGAAACATCTTGGTACTTAGAGTGTTAGCACCAGACCTGAGAGATGCTACTGTCAAACTAGCCTTTTAAAACAGAAACTAAGGAGACTTGGTTTCCCAAAGCTGTCCACTGGACAAGTCACACTATTTTCCCAAGTCTGCCTCATTCATCCTCTGGCTTCAGAAAGATAGAGCAGAATGAAATAGCTGGTTTCCATTTTCCACACTATTCCATTTTCTTTCACATTTAGACTTGTTTTCACTTACAGTTGAGAGAATCACAGAATGATAAAGCTTGGAAAGGACCTCTGGAAGTCATCCAGTGCAACCTGCTTTGAGCTGGTCTAGTCAGAGCAGGTTGCTCAGGAATAGTCCAGTCAAGTTTTTAATATCTCTAAGAACTGAGATTCTTTTCCCCCACCTGGACAATCTGTTCCAGCTTTTGACCACTTTCAGGGTAAAAACGTTTTCCACATATACATATATATATACACACACAGAATTTCCCACTTTCCAGCTTCTGTCCTTGGACTACCAATCTGCCATGCATAACCCTCTCAGTAAAATCATAGCAGCATTAGCGAGTTGCCCAAAGTATGTATGCAAGATTTCAACAAGTTTATACAGTACTCCACTGAAGCACAGGTCACCACATCTTTATTATCGTTGGTACTACCCTGGATGCAAATGTACAAGGAGCAGCTCTACACTGTGCTGTGTTAAAATCAGTCTCCAGGTAGATATATGCTGATCTGTCTACAACAGAACAGTGGTAGCTAGAGTAAACTGCCAGTACCACCCATTTTCTATGGAGGAAATCCCAAATCCAACCCTGGCATATACCTCTGTTGTGTTGCCAAACAGACTCATCAGCTGGTAAGCCTCAGTGGAAAGAGCTGACCGTCCGCTTCCCCCAACACTTCGCCCCATACAGGACCAGCAAGGGCACTTGACTTAGCACATTTACACCAGGTTTTAAAATAGCAAATACAATGAAACCAAAGAACTCCCAAGAGAGAAACATGGGAGAAGGAGAAGCACAGCTAAATCCTGTTACCTGCACCAAAGACTGTCAGAATGATGAGCCAAATGAGAAACTTATATCCAGTAAATACCACTGTTTTTTAAAGTATGCTTCTTTGAGTTTTAGCAACTGTAAATGTAAATTGTTTGTGTACGTGCATATGAAACAGCTATATTTCCAATATACTAGAAGCATACCAGTAGTATATAGAAGTGTACTAGTGTCCTTCTAGTAGAAAACTAATTGCTTGTATTTATTGTTTTTACTGTACACAGGTATTGATATGGCTCCCTGTTAAGCCCATGCAGAAATTCACTGAGCTTCAAGTCCCAGTGACCACTGACAACAGCTGAAGGATTTCCAATACCTTTCATGAATTACAACAGGAGTAAATCAAAGCCTTAGTTAACAAACAGCTTCATATGGAAAATCTGCAGCCCAAGCACAGGCAAAGGGTCTGGGGAACCCTTTTTTGAGGGGTACTTAAGAAATAAAAATAGGGTCTGTCTTGTTCCATGAAATACCATTTTGGCCTCTCTAACTTTCCACAGATCAGTGCACAATCCTGAAGCTAACAGAGATCATTTTAAGCATGAACTTAGTGTACTTCTCGCAGGCTGGGACAGAGGACACGTCTGGTAGGTCCTTAACTTCCACAGTCTCTGAAGATGCTCCCTGCATAAGTAGGTAGACTGCTGAAATTAGTAGCTAAGTGAAATACCTGTCATGCTGTTCTTCCCAATGGATGAAACAAAACCGTAACAAAGCACACTGGAACTGCCTGCTTATACAAACACAGCTAAACCCTACACACTTTGTGCTCAACAGTCTTCACTGCAGCCAACAGAGAAGTTTGCCTTTCCCATGAGTGTCTGATCTGAAAGATAGCACACTCCCAAAACCAGGTGATTTCAAGAAGGCATTTCCTTGCAATTACTTAGTGCAATTGGTTCTGAACATGAGCCAGATAACTACCAAACATTAACAGAAGCTGTTATCTTCTATTGTTACCCAAGTTCATATGTGGCCGCAGACATTTGAGAGCGCTTTCCTGAGTATTCTTCCCATTCCCCCCTTCCTAAATACAAAAAAAAATACTGTTAGAACATTAACCAAGGAGTCAAATTGTCCTCTTTACTACTTGTGTGCAGATTTATACTGGCTTCAGTGGCAATTCTATCATACCTCAGAACACCCATCAGAGACTAAAATTAGCCAGAAGGTTTGCAGGAGAAAAGATGATCCAATACAAATATTTGCCAAATGACATGCATATAAAGGGGGGTCTATATGTGGGCACTCAAAGCTTTAGAATATAAATAATGCAAACATCACTAACTTAATGACAAGACAAAATACTGATAATTAAATTATTTTAATAGGATGTCAAGATGAGGAATAACAGTCTTGGGAAATGAGACTGGTAAATTATTATCCCTCAGCCTTGTTCTACACATTGTTGTTCAAGTGTGAAAAAGACAATATGCAAACTCCTTAGCCATGTATTTAGCTTTAACACACTATTAGTGCCCACAGCTTCAGAGCTACCATCTTCAGGAGCATTTTGTCATTCTCACCCTTCTGGATCAACTAAACTGGCGAGAAAGATTTAGAAACAAGAAAGTACCAAGCATGATGGGTATGTGGATTTTTTTTAAGACCGCAAAATATGCAAGCAGGATAAGAACTTTGCGTCTCTACAGAAATACTCCTTTCCTTGTCATTTCCCAACACATATTTGGACATCATCTTCAATATTACTGTAGAATAGACAACGAATGATGTGAATACCTACAAATATGTGATGCATAGTTATTGAAAAACACATTGTTATAGATTTTCTGTCAGGCAATGTTGTAATTTGTAACCCCCATGGATCTACAGGGTACCTACAACAGACTCTATTCTATTTTACCAGCAAAACTTATGATAGAATCTACCTTTGCAATAAAATGTAACACATATACTAGTTCTGCTATTGGTTACAGTATTCAGTTCGACTGATATCCCTGTTAGTATGCTCATCTAAGAGAACAATACAATCTACCATAAACTTAAATTTCTTTTAGATAAATAAAATCTTTGGATTAAAGCTTCAGTTTCATAAATATTAGGACTACACCATAGTGGAATATAAACTCTCTGTTGCAGTCAATTCCAATAGCGACAAACTTGATTGTTGATGCACTGTATATTTTTTTATCTTAGATTTATAAAACATTTTCCTCACAAAATATTTCCAAAAAAATTTGCAGACAGTGGTCCAGATCTAGCAAACATTTAGTTCTGGTAGCTATGTTTATAGAGACAAGACAAGAACATACATGTGCTTGCAGATCAAGATTTGTGTAGTTATGGGATTACAGAAAATCAAATATTTGCAAGTCGAGGAGACAACTAAATGAATAAAAGACAGAATTAACAGTGGAAGTGACATGATGGCCAAAAGGACCATATAAAGGCTCATATAAAGGCTCATGCTGTCTTTAACATCCATACAGAATAGCCTAGTTCTTTTTTTTTTTCCTCTTATTTTCTAAAAAATATCTTTTAGCAAGTATTAACTGTCTGCATTTCAACAGCATTTAGCCTACCCAAAGAAAGATATCCTTATCTGCAGGTGGTTCAAGTGTTCCAATTTAAAGCACACAAAACAAGCAATAATATTTTGGGGGACTTTGCTGTTGTTCCTGGAGTATTTTTAAAATATTCTGAAAATTTGCATGCTTTATCAAGAAGTCTAATATTCTCATAGTGTAGAGGCAATAGAAATATTTTTATTCATTCTCTATCCTTTTTTAAATCTGCCTTCTAACACATTAAGAGTACTTGGGACAAAGTATGTCATCATTGTTAACATACTAATCCAAGACAACATAGAGCTAAGTGCAACTGCCAGTTCTGTAATGGATTTTCTGTGTTATCTTGGATATCTCCTTTCAGTAAAATTTTCAAAATGCTTTCAATAGTTTTTGAAATCCAACAGGAATTGAGTTTTGAACTCCCTAGGTTCCTAAAGTCTTGATAGTATCATTCAAGACAGAGAGATTATTTTCTCTTTGCCTTTCTTTGAAATTCTGTCCCAATACAACATGACACTATGGAAGAGGGTTTGTCTTTTATTATGCAGAGAGATATAGATGTAGATATTCATAGTGTGTATATATACACACACACATACATTCATGTATATATACATAGATAGCACATCTGATACAGTAAGGCCCTGCTTTCAAATGGGACAATATGCATTAGTCAATTAAGATCAGTTCCTTTAACCCTGGAAACCTAGAAGTAGCTACCACTTATATTCCTTTCTTATAAATACTCAAGGCGAAATCCCAAGGTCCTTCAGGAGCTCAGACATCTCCATGTGATTTAGTTTTTTCAATTAAATTGACTGCAGAATAAGCGTCTCACAGATATGAAATCTATTTTAAATATAAGTGAACAAAACAGAGCTCAAATACCCAGATATGTCGTGGTTTAACCCCAGCCAGCAACTAAGCACCACACAGCCACTCACTCATTTCCCCCGCAGTGGGAAGGGGGAGAGAATCAGAAGAGTAAAAGTGAGAAAACCTGTGGGTTGAGATAAAGACAGTTCAATAAGTAAAGCAAAAGCCGCGCGCGCAAGCAAAGCAAAACAAGGAACGCATTCACTACTTCCCATCGGCAGGCAGGTGTTCAGCCACCTCCAGGAAAGCAGGGCTCCATCACGCGCAAACGCTTACTTGGAAAGACAAACGCCATCAGTCCGAACATCCCCACCTTCCTCCTCCTTCCCCCAGGCTTTATATGCTGAGCATGACATCATATGGTATACAATATCACTTTGGCCAGTTGGGGTCAGCTGTCCCAGCCGTGTACCCTCCCAACTTCTCATGCACCCCCAGCCTACTCACTGGTGGGGTGGGGTGAGAAGCAGAAAAGGACGTGACTCTGTGTAAGCCCTGCTCAGCAACAACGAAAACATCTCTGTATTGTCAACACTGTTTCCAGCACAAATCCAAAACATAGCCCCATACCAGCTACTGTGAAGAAAATTAACTCTATCCCAGCCAAAACCAGCACACACTCACACAAATATATTACAATGCTAGAAGTATAACAATTAATTTGTTGTGTACAGTAATTGGATTCTCTTTGCACAGAATATGTATTGCACGTCAACAGAACATGCATTAATACTTTGAATATTTCCATACTTTGTGCTTTCTACTCTCACAAAAGCTGTTTTGCCATTTCTCACTTTTGTGGAGACTCTTTATCCTTTTTTTAATTGTAAAAAGTCTCAATAAATGCAGTGAATTCTTCACAATTATTTTTAACTAGTTTTTTGTGTCCTGTTGAATCTAACAGCTTAAAAGCTTTGGCTTCAACCGCACTTTTTGAACCTCCTGTCCTTATAAATATAGACACTTTTTCTTAATAGGATTTCTAATTTGATGTGCCCTGAGCTACAATGCCAGAAGGATTATTTAAATTGTTCAAATTTAATTCTAAATCTTTGTGGGTTTGATCACGTAACCGAAGAGGCTTTACTCCATATTGTACAGGGACACGCCACACAGGCCTTTTTCACATCAGAAAATTTAGAAAAACAGCGTTTGTAGGGCAAGCTTATTATACTTTAGTTTTTTNTAGCCCCATACCAGCTACTGTGAAGAAAATTAACTCTATCCCAGCCAAAACCAGCACACACTCACACAAATATATTACAATGCTAGAAGTATAACAATTAATTTGTTGTGTACAGTAATTGGATTCTCTTTGCACAGAATATGTATTGCACGTCAACAGAACATGCATTAATACTTTGAATATTTCCATACTTTGTGCTTTCTACTCTCACAAAAGCTGTTTTGCCATTTCTCACTTTTGTGGAGACTCTTTATCCTTTTTTTAATTGTAAAAAGTCTCAATAAATGCAGTGAATTCTTCACAATTATTTTTAACTAGTTTTTTGTGTCCTGTTGAATCTAACAGCTTAAAAGCTTTGGCTTCAACCGCACTTTTTGAACCTCCTGTCCTTATAAATATAGACACTTTTTCTTAATAGGATTTCTAATTTGATGTGCCCTGAGCTACAATGCCAGAAGGATTATTTAAATTGTTCAAATTTAATTCTAAATCTTTGTGGGTTTGATCACGTAACCGAAGAGGCTTTACTCCATATTGTACAGGGACACGCCACACAGGCCTTTTTCACATCAGAAAATTTAGAAAAACAGCGTTTGTAGGGCAAGCTTATTATACTTTAGTTTTTTGGGCTATGCGTCTTAATACCACGGTTTCTAATATCAGAGTTTCACATATTTCTATTTCAGTAGATATTCTAAGGGTCAAGATCAAGCCATTTCTAGGTCTCTAAATCTGGAAATAAGAATGGTGATGAATGACAAAACAGTTTATCAGATTTATCACATTGCTGGCATCTATTCCACCAGGGAATCAGATCCTCTGGCAAGAATACTTATGGTTTTGGACAAGGATTTTGTTCCTTTTGCAGTAGGCACAAGAGAAAAAAAAACCTGAGTGTGAGGAGCCACAATGCTTGCAGTATAAGAAGGAAAAGTATGAGGAATGCATAACGCAGGAAGAATATAAGATGCAAGCATCCAGTAGATGACAGGAAAGATTTTCAGATAATTAAACAGCCAACACAAACAGAAAGTCCAAGGGAACTAGCTGTTCGAGTCTTTTAGAAAAGTAATGTTAGTCTTGCACATTCAATGACATTAAAAACAACACTGGCCCACAGTCATTGAACAATACAACTTGTAGTCTGATCTCATGTGGAAAATACCCCAGAACATTTCATTCAACATTATCTATATCAAACCCATAACTTCTGTTAGAGCTGAAGGCTGCGTCTTAAAAAATAACCGAAAGTTCCTACTTCAAGTACGAATTTTAATAGGCATGAGCTTATTTCTTAATAAAAACTTCTCAATTTTCATTTTTTCAAACACCTCTAGAAATTCTGACCTTTCTTTCTAAAATAAAATTCAGTCCTCTACAAAGACAGTATTTATCATATGGACTGCTTGAAAGTTAAATCTCTTTTGGAATCCTTGAATTCCTACAGGACAACTCCATAGAGCTCCTACATGAAAATTAGGTGTCTATATCTCTTCTACAGGATCACTGTGAAGAGCTGAAATTTACTGTTATTACACACTTTGTCAGAATGGACATTTGATATTTAAACAAGTTGAGATTTGTTTGTCTTCACTCCCTTCAATAGCCCTTTCAAATTATTTTTTCTACTTTCTTTTTAACCCTATTATATTTGTCACGTTTGAGACTGCACCACGAGTACTGTATCCAATCTTCCCTGTACTAAGCATGTATAGATTGGAATGAGTCCAGAGAAGGGTTACAGGGTTACACAGCTACAGCAGAGACTGAGAGAACTGGGTTTAGTCAGCCTGAAGTTAGAAAATTAAGGGGGTTGGTCTTACCTTAGGTGTGGTTATATAGAAGGAAGAATTAGGTTCTCCTCAAACATGCACAGCAAAAGGCCAAGAGATAACAGACATATGTTGCAAGAAAATAAATTCTGATTAATGATCAGGAAAAATTTTCTATATAATTAGGAATGTGTTGCCCAGAAAGCCTGTGGAATGTCTATTCATTGGAGATAACCCAAACTCAACAGGACACAATCCTGAGTGACATGATCTAACTCCAAAGTTTGAGTAGGACGCTGAACTAGAGGACCTCCTGAGGTCCCTTCTAAGCTAAGTAAGTCTAGGAAGTAATCAAGTAAACTTATTATTCTTTGATTAACAAAGACTCCCTGGATTAGGCCAACACATTTTTAAACATATTTTAGGAACATGATCCACATTTTCACTTTATTTTTTAAATCTCCCAGGCTGAAGTTCCCATACTTTTCCCGATTTAGCGGCTGCCTCTATATTTCACAGTGGGCAAGGGGTAAGCAAGGACTAATAATCACACTTCTGTGCAGGCTCAGGATATTTCACCCCATCTGTGAAGATCTTATTCTTTGCAGAATTTTCCAGGGTAAGTGTAATGCCAGTTCTTTCAGTAATCACCAGCTGTAAGTACTAACATAGATGACAGCAGCATTTCTAGTGGGCTCCCATATCTATACAGGGGCTTTGGCAATTCATCATTTCTACTTAATGCAAAATTACTACTGGCAATAGGGGAAGTTACATATTTTATTTCTCTCTGATCTCTTCAGAATGCTTTCTATGTTTAGCCTTGTCTACCATTGTGCTAGCTCTTCTGACAGTAACATGCTTGTCTTTTCAAATGTGAGTCACCAGAAGGGTTTTACTGACGTATGAAGCAGCTTGAGCGGGAGTCACTAGCATGGAAACTCACTGTGCTGGAAAGTTACTAGTTGTTACTACCTAGGGAACAGTGAAATACATCCGCTAAGATATGGGCAAAAACTTAGCATCAAAAAATATTTTCAACTCAGAATGAAAACAAATTTTGAAATATAGACATTTCCCATGCAATAGAAATTCCGAGTTTTGATCAGCCCCAAAAGCAGTGTTTTCCTTTGAGATAAAGACAGATACAAAACAAAAGAAGTCAAAACCTTCAGGAACCATCACTAACAATATCCCTCAAATCTGGTGTGTCTTACTTTTCTCTGAAATTATAGTAGTGTTAGAAAAACAGGTATGTAAGATTTGAGCCTTTTACCAATTTATCTTACAGTCTTTGGCAGGTGATGTCCAAATTTCTACTCTCAATGTACTCTTCTGTGCAATATTCATTATTGCACTCTCCATGGGTTCACTGCAGATCACATCTCCTATCTGAAATGTCTATCTGGCTTGAAGTTTTCTACTTTTATTCTAGTGTCTCTCTGATCCCTTAGTTAAATATTAGGTAAGAAACTAGGAGATTCTTCGGAAAAAAATAAAGCCAACATTTCCTCCCTAAGCAGTTACCCGAAATTTGCATGACTTTTGAATTTTATTTCTGAGGTTAAAAACAAACAAGAAGTTTTAAAACAGAAGTTTTAAAAAGAAACAAAAAATGTTGGAAGAGAATTTTTGATTGGGAAAAAAAAAATGTTTTCAGTGAAGACTGTCAACTGGATAGATCCACTAGTGTGTGAAAAAACCCTACTCTTCATTTTCATAACGTGTTTCCATACCAGCATATCCTTATCCTAAGAAAACTCTCTCTCTGGTCTTTATGTATCAACAGGACAGAAAGTAGAGGGATTTGATAAATCCCTAGCCAATAATGGGAAAATTGTATTTAAAGTACTGACCATTTGGCAATCTTTTTCCCTAAAGCGAGCATTAAAACTTAATGGACAGAAATATTTGCGTAAACAGACAAGAAGAGGAAATATCTCCTGTGGCACTGAATGTGGTCAGGACTATTCTAAAGTCTCTAAAAATGGTGACATAAACAAGTCCAGGCTAATTGCTTATCTATGATTAATCCAAGAGTGTGTGACCTACATAATCTGCATTGGGTGTAGGTGGTAGGGTTTTGGTAGTGGGAGGCTGCAGGGCTGGCCTCTGTCAGAAGAGACCAGGGGCTTCCCCATGTCATGGACAACCGCCACCCATACTGAGGCCATGCTTCCCAGGAAGTGGCTGGACATCGCCTGCTGATGGGAATTTGAGAATAAATCTCCTTTGGTTTTGCTTTGCTTCTGCACGTGGCCTTTGCTTTTTTTCATTAAACTGCCTTTACGTCAAGTCAAGAGTTTTTCATCTTATTTTCTTCCCCTGTCCTGCTGAGGAATGGGAGTGAGAGAGCACCTTGGTGGGCACCTGGCAGCCAGCAAATTCAACCCACCACAAATGGTAACCCAGTGATTAATATATAATGAACTATTAATTTATTTTTAAATGTATTAAAGCTTCTGCGTGTTTCTTAAAGGATGGCTGGCCATACCTGACAATTTCAATTTCTCTGGATATGCCCAGCTGTTAATTAAAAAACTGGTAAATAGGACCTATCTCACTAAATGCATCATACTGTAAGACAAATTTTCCCTATCCCCATATGAAATCTTTTCATAATGGTAGCAATACTTACAAACAGCGATCAGGCACCCATTCTTTCAGACAAAAGGAATTTATGAGCCTACTTTGCAAAACTAAAGTTTAATTTCACTTTTTTTACCGTTGTAATCACTGGTTGTGGTATTTCTTAAAATCAATAATGGATCGAGCGTTCTCCTTTGTGATAATTCAATATATTAAGCACAAACCCATCAGGAAATGATCTCAATGAATAATATGTCAAAATAATGCAATGCACTTTAGCTCATATTCTGCTGATGGATTTAAAACCAGTCTTTAGGAAATGATAATGTTGTTTTGAAGATGAATCTACTTACAACAGACACACTGTGACAAATGATTTCTTTTCAGACCAGCAATTTGTAAGGGCCAGGTGGAAGATGATATAAATTTAATGAAAGTTTGAAAACATAACAGGACTAAAGGCAGTGCATCAATTTCTGAATCTCCGATCAAGAAGGTAATGTCCTTAATGGCTTTTTAGAGCTCTGCCTCTCAGAGCTATAATGTTAAGTTATCCAGCTCATGAAGCTCCAATCTTTTCCACTCTCACTTTTCTCCCTAGTGTGAGATTATGAAATCCATTTATCTTCACCCAGTAGAAAACTGTAGCTATAGACACAAAACATGCTGCTATCAAAGAAACAAAGTGCACTGCAAAGCCTTCTGATATATTTATTAACTGTTTAGTGTTTCTTTATTAGAGGAATAACATAAACTCAGCTTCTACAAAATCCCCAAGGATTCACATATAATTGACTGAAGTGTGTTATTGCAATGAACACTGTAAAAATGAATTTTAATTTCACCATGGGGAAAATATGCCCAAGTCTCAACTTTTTAATCTAACAAAGAGCGATACAAACCAAATCCTGATTCTCTGATAATGTACTCTACGTCCACCCTACTCAATTTTGTCACATACATCCTGAGAAATAATCATGAGACATTAATAACCCCAACATTAACTTAGTACAACTTCTTCCAGGGACACAAAGTTCTACCCACACAGACTACTTGAAGCAATGGGGCAGAAATCTTAGGAAGAATTGTTTATGATATTGCAATGCCAACATCTTCAACTGATAGTAAAATTTTCATCAGTATTACCATCTTAGTTAAAACTAGGTATGCTGCTTCCTGCTCCTAAGGCTTCATTCAGTTGCAGACCAAGAACAAATGATGTCCAACTGGTAGCAAGCAGGTAGAATGATCAGGGAACAAGGAACACGCTTAAACATCATATTGTGAAATATGTGCTAATATTTCATCGAGTAATCTAAGAAACCTGTTTCAAAATAATTAGCATGCAGGAAGAAATAGCTGAATTCAATGAACACATGTATGTCTGTACACAGTTCAGCCACCCTGCTGAGAACTTGTTGCCATCTTCTAAGATTCAAACATTTAAAAACCCAGATGACCAGAATTGTTCAGACACATGGCTGTCAGTCATGCTTTGCGGAAAATGGAATCTTTCCCAGAAACTAGCATCACTTTCAATTTTTGCTCTCAATTTTTATTCTTACTCCGTCAATTCAACAACTTACAAAAACAAACCCCCTGAATTTCACATTAGGGTTCAATTTAATTAATGATAGACTAAAAAGTCTTTAGACTGAAGTAATCAAGTTATTAATTTTGAGGACCTTTGACTATAGTCTTAATATTTATTTGCATTACCATAACACACAAGATCTTCAGTTTTAGCCTAAAATGCCTTTGTCCGACCTAGCATAGAAATGCAAAAACTACCGTGGACCCTGATCACTATTTACTAACATTGTAAAGGAAAAGACAAAAAGATATAGAGACCAGAGGAAAGAAACAAACAATCAGCAACAACAGTATTTGCAGTTTCTCTGTTGTCAACATTTCAATTCTCTCAGTAAAGCAGATAAATCCTGAAAAATAATCAGATGGCTTTGCAGGTGTGTACTGTCAGAATTTCAGTACAGACTTACTGACTGAGAGATGACAGGCAAGACAGAGCCATGCCTGCCTATCAGTCTTGAAAGTGAAGACATGCAGAGCACTTGATCACTGGACAGGAGTAATCAGTAGAGCAATGCAGAATAGGATAGATGGGAAGTTCAAGAAGAAGGGTTACTTTTTTCCCTCCTCCACTTTCTCCCTCCCTCCTCCTCTCTCAAGAGTCCTCGGATGAGAAGTAAAAGACAGAGGTAGAACACTGAAGTAAGAGAGTAAGCTAGAAGATGAGCAGAAATGCAAGGGCAAATCCAGAGAAAAGATGGGACTTGAGACAAGCGATGGGAAACAGAACTGCTAAGAAACTTCTGTACCTGTAACAAAGCAAGCCATTTGAAGAGTGGGGAATACATGAGTAAATAACTCAATTCAAACAGAAAATAAAAATCAATCTATCTTCATGTGTACTGTTTCTACTACCAGTAGGGCACCCAAGTTCCTTGGAAAAATATAACCCAGACCATTATCTAGCCTGATCTGTTAGCCTGTGTAAATGTCAGAATCCCAATCTATAACAACCATATCCAGATCTTAGAGAACATCTTAGTCGAAAAACAGAGCTGTTCCTACAGACTTAGAAGGTTTGTAATGTTCAGCAGTGTTGCTCCTATGAACAAAGGGTGCATTCCTCCCTTTGTGCCCACACACTCCCACTCTCCAAAACTCTCAGGTGACTATTAGGCTCATCTTAATCAGAACCAATAATCTTTTGCACCCCATCTTCCCAGGGGAACAGAAGAAGGATGTGGCTAATAGGAAATAGGGTAAATGAAAATGGAAATTTAGACATTCTAACAATTTAAACAAGTATAAAGAATTTAGTGATACAAGACCAAATAAATGGGAAAGTACAGCATAACAAAAAGAAATATAACTTTTAGCATACACAAATCTTGGTCATTGAATAAATTACAACGAAGAACAACTCCCCAAAAGAAGCAGCACTGTCATATGTTCCATTCAGGAACTTCTTTTTAAAATATTGGGTTAACATGTAGTTTAGCTGATGATTCTTACAAAACTGGGGAAATACAATAGTCCACAGAAATCTGCTGAGCCACCTCTCTGCCCGTCTTTAAGAGCCAAGCAGATGCCTGTTTATTGTAATAAGTATTAAACTCCTCCCCTTTAACGTTGTAAAAAAAAGTAGGGAAACACAATGGTAAGCTTTGAACATTCCTAAAATGCTGAAATGTAAAAATATCTCTAAGGAAACATTTTTCAGAATGCATTCATAAGAAAGACTTTTTTTAAGAAATCATAAAAATTTGTACATATAAATTTTTCACCTACAAAAAGGACTTAAAAACCTAGACTAGAAAGCTGTCCGTGTGTTTGCTCTAACATTACTGGAAATATGAAAAAAAATTAGGTTAAATAATCTTAAGTAAAGGTATTAAATACAGTTTTAATATTTTTGTTTTCCTTTTTGAGTTCTGTAAGATAGGAAATCAGCAAGAGACTACCATTATCAACAATGAGACAATTATAACGATCCCTGGAGGTGATAACCTTTTATAAACATCTAGACACCTTCAAGAATCCCTTTCTCATACACACAGGACTTACATAATAATAACAGATGCTGCAGTCATGCAGAAATTCAGCATCTGTCTCCAAACTCCCATGGATGTGATCTTCCTAATCAACATAAAAATTAATAGTTTTGTGTGGTCACATTTTCAGCTGAATTAAGGAGGCACACAGTACAAAAACGTAAGTGGAAGGCAGAAAAGTCACAAGGATAGAGTTCATAAAATATTTAGCCAAAGTTCCCTTAATCCTTCTCCCTCAGTTTTGCAAATGTATGAGTGGATGACTTTATGTGGACACAACTGTCTGGAACAGTCAAAAACCTGTATAGCAACTAAAGGACTTGGCCAATAATACTCCAGGGCCCTTACTCTTTTATTGTTACAATTGTTTCTGATACATATACCATTTCCAGTGAAACCAAAACTATTCAACTCTACCTGAAGCCTGTTTGAGTATGCTTAATATATCTAATAGTTGAGATTTCCTCAAAAATAACACTTCATAGTTGGTTTATTTCAAAGCACTATATAAGTACGTGCCAATCTTGAAACATTTTTTGCTAAAATTAAAAACAGTCATGTCAGCATTTTATCAATTAATGGTTTGGGTTTATTTTTGAAATGACCTCATTTCAGAGTTCTCTGTTTAAAATTATTATTAAAGTTGAAATATTCATAATTTAAATGACTTAATTGTGCTAAAACAGAATTATTTGAAACATACAAAATGTGTTTGGACTTTCTATAGCTTTCAGTTTTCCAGAAATTTTTATCTTTCTTTGGGATCAAAATGCCAAGTAAAAATAGAAGAAAATGATAAATAAATAAATAAACCCCCCTCTACACATTTCTTCAACTCTCCACAGATACACACCAGCAGATATATATTCCCACATTTTTCTGGCTTACCATGGTTATCTCGTTTCTTTACTTGTTTGAACCAGAAATTAAAAAAAAAAAAATAATCAGAAAAATATATATTCTGCCGCATCCTACAATTCCCTTCTTCATGGTAGCTTTAAAGTATCAACGTGAAAGGGCAGTATGATTCACATGCTCTGGACAATGTTAGGGATGTCATGTTATCAGGAAGGTCTGTAATCAGAATGACCTACTCTGCTATGTTTTAGAGCCATATGGACAGTGATCAGCATTTACCAGTTAAAATGGTTGAGCAATAATTTTTTAATTCTTGGACCCCTGACGGAGGCCAACAGTGCACAGGCAATGATAAGGCTTTTAATGCATGCAAATTTGCAAGGCATGATGCATTTAATAATCCCTCATCTGAGTAAGTTGTAAAGAAGCCAGCAGGAGGAATAATTAATTTACATTAATAGCTCTCAGTGTGGTTTGCTGTAGTGCCTGAGTTAAAAAAAAAGTCTGGAGAGCTAGAAGTAAGAGTTTGCTCTGCAACAACTATTTGCATTCCGATTCTCTGAAAAACCTATAAGTGCATAATTAGACATCAAACACTTGGTACATTTAACAGAGAGCAAGATGTGCCAACAGCAAACTATAGTAACACAGCAATTTGCCAAAGAGTGGCAAAAAACTGCTTTTCACAGGCATTGAGTTTACAATTAGGGAATCATTTCAGAGCAAGTCCTCATTATCCTGAGTGATGGCAACTGATGGATTATTCTCATAAGAAGTCTTCTGAAGTAAAAACAGTGATGGAATAATTGTATCACATTGTGATACACCACGTTTAATTGAATGAAGTAATGCAAAGAGACATTAGCCTCGTGAACTTTGTGCCCTTTTAATACCACCTTGAGAACTACAATAAGAAAGAAGAATTCTTACATGAAAACATGGTTAGCATCTACAACAGCTATTATCTTTCAGTTTCGACTGTTCGGTCTCTAAATTTCATTTAGTTCACATTTAGCTCCACCCTCATACTTTCTAATCAGGACATATATTTTCTTCTGATAAATAAAAATTATGATAAAGCAGAATATATCTATAGATAGAAGTCCCATGGAAATAATCTCAAGTAATTCTATTTAACACATCACCTAATTTTGAGCCAGAATAGCTGTATATTGCATGGTGGCTTATCTTAGAAATTCTCAACATCGTAATTCTATTAATAGAATAACATAGGACTCAAGATATGACTCAACGTGACCATATAGGAACAAAGTTGCAAAGCAGTGCATTTAGTTCAGACCACACAGTTTTAAGCAATATGAGAACTCATTTCCTTATTTTGGTTCTCTATGTGGCAGGCTAATGTTTTGCTTTCGACTGTGGAATAAGTTATATAGAAGTCACTGTAATAGACACTATTTTGAGAACACAAACATTTTATATGATCTGGTGAACAACTGCAGTAGTCAGTGAGCTAAATGGAAACATTCAGTAGTTGCTTTCTAATGCAACCAATATGTTTACAATCTGTTCTACATTAATCACAGTTGCAGAGGACTGAATTACATTTTCCTACCTATGGTAAATATTATCATAATGGAATCTCACCTTAAAGGGGAATCAGTGGGATGAAAGCGAAACATGTGACGAGATAGGGTCAGGATTAGGTAGTTTGCTCTCAAGGAAAAATTGTTGCAAAGCATCCACACTAGAAAAAAAAAACCTAATGGTTAGTGAACATCTCCTGACTTGTCTTTTATTTCCTCTGTCTTGTGTAGAGAAATATAAGTGAGGAAACAGGTGTCAGGAATGCTAACAGTCTTACAAACTGTGAGGAATGTTGAGCTACCTTTTTGGTTACACGGCAAGAATCATCTCAACAGCTGCATTCAGATATGTACATGCATGCTCACCCAGAGAAACACACTTTTTTTAACATAGGGATGTACTTTATTATGCTCCCCCTCTTTTGCAACCACTGTGCTTTAGCATGCTTTTCCTACTCCTGAAGGTATGACTAGCAGCAAGGATGTTCAAGGGACAATGAACCAAGTTAATTAATGACCTCAGGGGAAGACAGACAAAATCCTTCTGGGTAGAGAAGTTTCAATTCCATCACGTTTTCTAACCTGTTCTTGAACAGTGGGACTTTTTTTTTTTTTTTTACTCCTTATGCTTTTTCAGGTTTTGATTTCATTACCAGTCACCTCTCCATCTTTCAGACACTTCCCACTGCACACGACCTTTTGCAGAAAGGAAGAGCAGTAATTCTCATACATTACCATGCTGTATCTCAAGGTGCAGAAAGATCTCATTATCTGTTCCATACCAGTTTATAAACCCTGATTATTCATCCAATGATACGAGTACAGCTTCACAAATGTGAGAGATCATGTCACAGACCTTATATTCATTAAGTTTCATTTTATTGTAGCATTTAATTGGTTTTTTACTTTTACTTTTGCAAACTAGTGCTTAAACCACCTCATCTTATATGGTGCTACTGTATCACTTCAAGTGGAATATCACATATATTCTAAGGTCTAGGATTTACATTCTTTCAAAAAACATCAAGTACTCAAGAAATATAGGAAGAGTGATCATAGAATACTTCGGGCTGGAAGGGACCTTCAAAGGTAATCTAGTCTGGGCTGGAACATCTTCCACTAGCTCAGGTTGCTCAAGGCCCCATGTAGCCTGACACTTCAAGGTCAAGGCAGGCCGGTTATATGCGGCTTCCCACGGTTTGAACGGAACGTGCGGACAGCCGGCAGCGCCCCGCTATGGCGAGCCGGCGGCTTGCCGCCCGGTCCCTCCACCCGCCCGGCCCTGCACCCGACACAGCCGCGGGTGCCTCGCCAGCCCCGCGCTCCTCGCGGTAACACCAGCTGCTCCCGCCGCCTTCCCGCCTTTCGAGTCGCCCGCGGGACCGCCGGCACCGCCCCGCACCGCCCACCGTCCAACTCTCGCGAGACCTGCCGCCGGCCGGCCGCTCCCTCGCGCACACGGCCGGGGGTCGGCGCGCACGCGCCGCTCTCCACTCACACCTCGGTGTCGGCTCAGGCCTGGCGGGGGCTCCCCCATCAAATTACTGTAGCACAACTTAGCCTCTAAAGGTTTATCCTGAAGGATAAGCATCACATTCATATTGTTAGTGTATTTCTGTGTATTTTTTAAGGATTAGTAGTGCATTCATATGGATGAACTGATCTATATTTATTTTAGGCCCTTCTAATGTGCCCAGTAGAATGATATGTGACACATCAAAGCTGCAGAGGTTGGTGTGCACCACAGATTTTTGGTACAGGATCTACAAGAATGTATTTCCTTCTAATTTTTTACTCCACAGATGAGTAGCTAAGTAAGTCTTACAGTATTTCTAGAAAACCACCTCTGAAGCGCTATGCTCGTGTCAGCGTCAATGGAGCAGTGTGACAGCATAAAGCTTCTTCACAGATCTCCCTCAAACCTAGAGTTAAAACAGTCCCAGGCGAGAGGCACACGGGGACTGTTCAGGCCTTGTCCTCTCCAAGAGAGATGATACACCTGTACCTCCATGAACAGGGGAGGTGTTATGGCTTAGCGGCAGCAAGAAAGAGAAACATTTTGAAGGCCGGGGGCGGGGGGGTGTCGTCATTAACCTTCATCTGCTAGCAGGTCCCTTTTTTCATTAAGGAACATGCACCAGTCACAAAACTCCAAAGGCATACACTGAATTCTGGACAGGAAACTTGTAGACCACACACAAAGCCCGTCTGCTTGTAATGAAGCAGATGAACTATCACCAATTCAGGAAGAAGAGCATGGATTAAGAAAAAACTCTCTTCTATAGGGATAATACTGTCATGTTATTACCAAGTCTTTCTGAGAAGCAGAAGCCTTCTTCACACAGCTGTACAACTCCTCACAATCACAGGCCCTCATATGGGACCGTAACCACCTTAATACCTCCTGGAGGTGCAATAGGGCTAGACCAAGCAATCCAGGAGACTTCTGGTATGAGTCAAAAACAACATCTTAGCATAGGTAACAATAAGACAACACAGGTGACAATAAGACAACTAGAGGATATGCATTGTTGGCCTTGCTAGAAGCAAAAATAAAAACTAGTAACAGCTGTGAAGGTTGAGGGCAGCCTTAGCTAAAGTAGTGCTGAGATTATGGAGTTTAAAATCATCAGAGAAATAAGGAAGACAAGCAGTAGAATTTTGAGGGGCAGCGGCAACCTGGAGAGTACCAAACGTGACTACAGTGCTCTGTAGATAGAGAAATCACAAGACAGGATGGAGAAAGCACTGAAGGATACCTTAAGAGTGAGATGATGATGTAACAGTACGCTTGTCTGTGAACATACACATTTATATTCCTGGGAAACAGACCGAACAAAATAAACTATAAGCTTGCTATAAACTCCTACTTTTCAGAAAAGTCTAATTAAAAAAGCAAACAGGGCTTATTGCATCACATTAATACTAATTTCAGTTAGTGTCCTTAAAAGCTATTCTTAAAGGCTTTATGAATTTTTGTGTCATACTAGAAAGGCTTAATGTAAAAGAAGTTCTTACTGACTCTGTCCCATTTACTCCATAAAGAATACTGGATATTACTGTAGCTGATGCTGGTTGAGTGTTGAGCTATTGTAAATAGCCAGAGAAGAAGGATCTATACCCGCTAAAAGTCAGATAGGAATACCCCACTAAATGTAGTGAGCAGTAATGTATAGAAAGAATCACCAATCAAGCCTATGAATTGATGAGTGGGGGATATCAGTATAACTCATATTTACAAAATAAAAATTTGCATAATTTGATTTTTATTCCCTTGTAACATGAGAAGTTTTTGGCATGTGGTTCAAGGTTTGATTCATAAAATTTAGATCAGAGCTGTATACTTTGTAAACCTACTAACTCAGCCTTATGCATGACAAAGAACTTCGGATTTTTGCCACGTACTATGTAGAAGGCATCTGTGTTTAAATGTCAAATAACAAAGAGCATATTGCATCCTTAATTAAGTTGTTCAAAGGCTAAACTACTCTCACTGTTATAACATCTCTTTCTGTTGTCTGAATTTAAGTTTTACTTTTACTTGGTGATCTTGTTCCCCCTTTTTCTTCTGGATTAGAAGTGATCTCCTGTCGTGGTTTAGCCACAGTCAGCAACTGAGCACCACACAGCCGCTTGGTCACCCTCACCCTCTCCGGTGGGATGGGGGAGAGAATCGGAAGGGCAAAAGAAAACTCACGGGTTGAGATAAAAACAGTTTAATAATTGAAATAACATAACAATAATAATGATAGTAATAAAATTGCAATGAAAAGGAGAAAGAGAGAGAGAGAAACAAAACCCAGGGAAAAAAACAAGTGATGCAACCACTCACCACCCGCTGACCAACGCCCAGCCAGTCCCCAAGCAGCGATCGCTCCCCCTGGCCAACTCCCCCCAGTTTATATACTGAGCATGACATCATATGGTATGGAATAGCCCTTTGGCCAGTTTGCATCAACTACCTTGGCTGTGCCCCCTCCCAGTTTCTTGTGCACCTGGCAGAGCATGGGAAGCTGAAAAAGAAAGTCTTTGACTAGTGTAAGCACTACTTAGCAACAACTAAAACATCAGTGTGTTATCAGCATTCTTCTCTTACTAAATCCAAAACACAGCACTATGCCAGCTACTAGGAAGAAAAGTAACTCTAACCCAGCCAAAACCAGGACATCTCCTTACAGTGGTATTAGAAGACCATCATCAATTCATCTCAGGCATACACGAACTAAATAGACTAAGTTCCTTACTTCTAGTCATGTTTTTGCAGGCCTTGACTAATTCTTTTTGCTCTTTTCTTCATAGATTTCAGCATGGTCACTTTTTTCCTAAAATGGATTGCCATTACAGTAACCATCTCTATAATGCCAGATACACATACAGCTTTTCTAAATTGCGGCTTACTTTTCTTGCAGATTGATTAATTACTGTGTATGATGACAAATGATTTGTAAATATTCATTTAGAAATACAATAAGAAATCAAAGTAAGATAATTAGATTCAAATGCCTTGTGGTATGATAAGAGAAAGAAGAAACTTAAAGCAATATTAAAAAAAGTTGGTTCTGCAACACATCCAAACTATAGAATAATACCAAATGCCAGACCCTACTGGCATTTTACAATGGAATAACAGATTATAAGGAGATTCTGTAGAAGACCAAAAAAATTACAATTCCACAGTCCATGACGGCCAAGAGACTATAATGACTTTATAGTGTTCATCGCAACATTAAATATTAAATGCAGAAATGAGGACATGAACTGAATTTGTAGCAAGAGACTAAGCAAAAGAATTAGAAATATATCCTAATCATTTGGTTTCCCTTTACCATGCAAACTACTGAAATCGAAACTAATTCTACAAATACAGCACTAGACATTTTGCTGAAATGAATCCCATGCTTATACGTGGATGAAACAGCACCATCATCCTACCTCTGGTTGCCTCGAAAGGAACTCTGTTCTCAGGCAAGACTAAGAAAGTTAAGCTTATATAAATAGCACTCAAGCAAAATCATATCTTTCACTGTGAGAAAGCTGGAAGCATAGCATTCTCAGAGGGAAGTTGCAGATCACTGAATTTATTCCCTGCCTCACTGTGTTACAGCTTAGAATTAGCACCTGAAGGCCTAACCTAAAATACAATAACAATTATTGTCAAAGACTAATCCTTAATCCTTGGGGCTTATTCATGTCACAGAACATTGTTCTTCTCCAAAGTTTTTGCACCAGGAGACAAACTGCAGAGATGAAGTTGACGGCTCGCAGATGGTTTGGGAAGGAATGGGGGAAACATTCCTGGTTTCTCATACTCAGCTGGGGAATAAAGTAACATTTGTAGATGAGCCCAAAGCATGTGACTATACCAGTTTACCAGCATTAGGGGAAATAGATGTTATACCATTGGGATAGAATAGCAAGTTGGGAAGCAGCTGACAGAAATAAAAGTTTGGGGGTGGGTTTTTTTGGTGTTGTTGTTGTTGTTGTTGTTTGGTTTTTGTGGTCTTTTGGTGGTTGTTTTTTGGGTTTGTTTGTTGTTGTTTTTTGGGTTTTGTTTTTGTGGGGGGTTTTTTTGTTTGGTTTTTTTTGGTGTTTTTTTTTTTTTTTAACATGGGTTAACATATGGTAACCAAGTACCATGTCTTTAAAGAGAATTTAACAAAAAAATTGCTCTTAGATAAGTTGTAAAACTTTTATGTAAATTTTTTGCATGATGCTTGAAACCAAACTCTGAAACCTGATTTGACTTCCAAAGCAGGAAAGTACTGTCTAGATGAAAATGACAAAACCGAGAATCTTGCATCCCTCTACCTCTGCAAATCAGTTGCACTGAATGCATTTCAGTAATTCTGAAAAGCATGGATGAAGCTGCCCCTGCTCCTTATAGTGACTCTTACCAGCTCAGATAATGAGTCAACTCATCTTGAAGCACTGCCTATTTAGATTTATCTCTCTATTCAAATGCCATCAAATTTATGGCAACATTTCACTGCAAATTCAGACATGGAAAAGTCATATTGGTCAAACAGTTGCCAGGGTCACCTCAGGATCTGACCCAGAGCCCACTGAAGGCAGTCACTGATTTCCAAAGGCTTTGGATTTAACTCACACAAAGAAACTGAAGTGTATAGAGGATTACATTAGGTAATCTTAAGGAAAGGTTAATGAAAGATACATTCATCTCTACCGTTGAATAAAATAAACCAGGGGTAAAAATGTATCAGAAGTAGTAACTTTAATAGACATTTGTTAGGCCCTCTTTCTGTCATGATCCAAACTGAAGTAAATTCCAAAGGCAATTATTTTCAAACATGTATTCTTTATCTTTTGATCCTATTAACAGGAAAAACCTATTTCTTGGTGTTGTGCATTTCTAAAATACCTGTTATACTTTTAGTCTTAAATTTCAGTTTGTATTTTTATAATGGTTATATATAGAGAGAGATTTTGTCACTTTGCTGTAAAACTGTATTTCTTCAAAGTAGGTAGTAAAATTATTACCACGAATCATTACGATGTTTTGCTTCTGGCAAAAATATTCTTTTTCAACATTGAAATCTGCACTTTCTGATGAAAATAGTATTTTCATCACAAATTTTTTGTAGCCAAATTCATTTCCAGTTTATATCAGCCAAAAAATTTGGCTACCTCATTTCATTATAGTGTATTAGCACACATCTTTGGTTTCACTTGGGAATTCTTCTTGAGAAAAATAACGGGTCATTTTTCAGACAAGCACAATAGAAGCAACTAAGATTAAAAGCTGAAGTAGAAGATACACCCTTCTTTTCCATCTTTTGAAGTGTTCTCAAAAACCTTTCCTGTCATATTGATGATCCACTTAAACTTTTTCATCTCAATCTGATTACTGTGTTCACACTGCTTCAGAGATTAGCCTGAAAAAAGATGTTTTAGCCATACTGTTCAGCAAATGCCAAGAGCTCATCTTCATAACATCAGTGCTATGTGATTACTTCCTTACATCATATTTCCACAAGTAGAGGATTATACAGCCTACTGTAATATCCACTTATTTCACTATTACCAAAGGGAATTTTATTGTCATAAGAACCTACATGCATTTTTATCAGTTGAGTTTACTAAAAAACAGTGGGAAAGAAAAAGTGTCCATATTTCATTCTCACAGCAGATGTAATTAATCATAAATCTCAGGGCAGATGGAACTCTTGTACAGGCTTGGAAGTCTCTGCGATACTTCCAAAACCATTGCATTTGCTGTTTTGTGATACTGCAAAACAAACAAAAATTGCTTGGTATTCAGGTTCAATTTTCATGTTTATGTTTACACATCTATTCTGCCCTCAATGTTTTCTGTTTTTCTTATTATTTGGCTTAAAAGATAGGTTTGACTAGGATTAAGACAGCTGTGTTTTGAGCATTGCCAGTTGTCTTCAGTTTAAAGTACTTAGACTTGATCCACTATTGTATCACTAGTCCACCGTGGATACTAGGATAGCTGGCTGTCACCATTCCTCCTGTTCTAATTTAAATTTTTTCTACCCATATTTCTCTCTGCCTGCACATCCCAGCCTAGCATTTGCTTCTAGTTTAAATGCTGTGATGACCAGTCTTATTTCTGTTGCAAATCAAATGGCTGAGGTTTGGGCAGGGGCATTGAGGCTGGAATAAATAATGCCCTGAACAGAATCATATTTTGCAATGAGTTGTATCTTTTATAAAAGTAATGCTGCATTGTTATGATTCTGAAATAAAGACAACCCTCGTGCAGTCAGATGTGCTTCTGCAAACTGGGGGTTTTTTTGGTCTTCACCCCATATGGGGGTCTTCACAAGTCCCTTTTAGTAATGGAACATCAGGTTCAGATCGTGATACTCATAAAGACACATAAAACTGTTGCACTGTTATACAACTTGAGCTGATCAAAACCTAAAGATATTTCTCATCATTTTCAGGACTTGTCCAGCAATTTTGACTTTTCAAAGTTCTTAGACAATGGAAAGGGACTACAGAAACCCAGAGAAGATAGGAGTCTAAGAAGAGAACCTCGGAGTTTAAACCTGCCTAATGCATCATCTGGCATTTATATTGCACCTGCCTGGAAACACTGTACACTGGTCCTCACTGGACACCATATCCGTAACACCTTTCTAGCTACATATCACAGCTGAGTTCAGTGCATTTGCTTAAACAAAGTGAACAGAATGCTCATTTACTGTAGAGGAGTCCCTCATTCATTGTTTTCTAGATTCTGTCTGAAGGTGATCCTTATTTCACAAGCACGATACTATCTATGCAGTGTATAATCATTCCTCTCCCTCTAATGATTTCACTTTAAAGAATATTCAGAGTTCATTTCCCTTGATTTAAAAAAAAAAAAAAAAAATAAAAAAATAAAGCCACCAAATTGTAAAACCAACCAGGGCCTGAAAATCTGGCAGTTTCTCTTTAAATATTTCAGTAATGTATTCATTGATTAAAGCATTTCATACTCAGTTCTGTGCAATCAGCAGAATTACCATTACTCATAGCATCACTCATTCTGAATCACAAAATGCTAAGGCTATGAAAAGATTAAATTTGTATTGGCTTTTAAGCATTAATACTAAAATAAACACTTCAGCAATAAACATTTCAACTAAGTGGCACTACAGTCTTTTCCATAATCTGAGGAAAAGTAAATGCTCATGAACTGTTTTCAGGGATTTTGTCCATATATTAGAAAGAGTTGGAATCGCAGAAATTTCTCTTCATCTGCTTTTACATTAAAACTGACAGTCACGGCAATTTTTCCCAAAGCTTAAGTCTCTCCATTCCATTCCAGTGATAGATGTCAGCACTTTTAACTTACCCTTAAGTGAGTTTATAAAGCTCTAAAAAAAAAAAAACCACACAAAACTGGAAGTTCTAAGCACATTCCTATTTTTACTTTTTGCTTGCCTGACAGTAAGAAAATCTTCCCAAGTTACTTGAGTGAGGACTTGCAAATTTTATATTAAAACATTTGTTCAATATTTTAAAGCAGAGCATTTTAATCATTTGAAATTCATAGGCAAATATGCACTAAAGGAATTTCAAAAAACTGTAGACACAGCCTCAAGCAATCTAAGTTATTTATGTCCCTTTTGATATTAAACCATCTGATTATTTCTGAACAGTCTGGTACCAGTAAAATCTCAGAAACTTAACAGCTATGCTGGAAATACAAATCTGTAACAAAAACTGTGGTTTGAGCAGTGCTTCATCTATATCAAAATCAGCAACTGAACACTCGGTTATGGAAGCCTCTCTCTGCTTAGGTGGACACATATTTCTGCTAAACCATCCATCACATGCCCTCTGTTGTAGGCATCCCAAATCCATGCCACACAGCCATTGGGTTTCATGCAAATGGAATTTTTGCTGTTCACATCAACAGTATTAGAATTAAATCCTTAAGGTAAGAAGTTACTTTAGGACTTTAGTGAAGTCTGTAGAAGGACAGACAAAGAAGGACTGTAGTGAAGCTCTGTAAACACAACAAGAAACTTTATTTTTTCCATTTCCCTGACATGGAAAATAAAAAAGAGAATACCTTCTTATAACAGGATCATTCTTTAAGTTATTTTCCAAATGTTCCCAGAATTCAATTCTTGATTCTAATCTAACCTTATTATTTCAACTCCCAACAATTGTTAAATAAAACATTTACAAGATGGAGTGCATACATTGTTTCTAATTATTTTACAATTACCTAGTTTGAAGTTAATTACATTCTCGGTCAGGACAACTCAGTTCACTACCACTAATTTACCTCAATTATACAAATGGATTTAATTGATTTTTAATGCATTACTCAAATGCAAATATAGATCAAGCCTGATGTTTTCCTTTTGCAAGAGAAACCCTTCGACTGTTTATGATTTACATAACTTTGTGAAGACTTTTCTTCATTAAAAATAATGACAACAGATTTTAAATGGACTTGCTATTAATAAAATGCCCTTTTTTTGCATTTCGGGCTCAAAGCCCAATCTTGCAAATAGCCGAGTACTTTCAGCAAAGCTTGCTAACAGTGTCAGAGTACCATCTTTCCTTCCTACTAGTTTTCAACTTTTTCGGTTTGTGGAAGATAATAAGTTTTCCAGTGGAGAGGAAGTCCTCGTATAGCAAATATAAGCGTCCTGACCACAAGTATGGTTTGTGTAGATTTTATTGTACATGCCTTACAGCAGCCTGCAGACCAGATTGAAAACCATTCCTTAGAAATTCAGCAGCACGCAACTTTGATTTCTGACTCTCTGGGGAAAAAAGCAATACTCAGGTGGAATCCAACCCTATGTCCAACTCTGTTGATGACTCAGATAAACCTCATTAAATTATTTTTGCTTTATTATGCCAAAATTCTCATTTGCGAAGTGAAGATAATTTATGAAGCAGACAGAGGTCCTGTGATGAACAGCACTGAAAAAGAGGCAAGTGCTACTATTGATGAATTAGCTGGGGCAACAGATCCTTAAAGACAAAAACAAAATTTAAAAAATCCAAAGCTTACTCTAGAAACAGTATTCCATTCACCAGGATTTGCATTAGCACTTTGATAACAAGTCCATCAAGCTCTGCATTTCTTTAGAGGAAACAGAACAGCTTGTCTCCACAGTCTATTATAATTACCACCAAACTGCGCTGGAAACTTGGCAATTTTGAATTTCATAACACCCATGACTGGCATTCCTAATTACTACTATTGTTTTTCTCCTTTGGCTGAATTTCCTGAATGCCAACCTGCACAGCATAAACTAAAAACAGGCATTAAAGAAAATAACATCAATGTTAATCTCTAGCACAAATATATTAAATGCCTCAGTAAAGTGTACAGAAAACGACAGCATTCCTATAAATAATGGATCATTGCAGTCTGATAATCTTTATCCTCCTACACTAATAAGATGATAATCTTTCTCCTCCTGTGTCCTTGCCTTTGAATTTCAGTGCTGCAGTGGCTAAAGTGCATTACCAGCTCTCCTTGTCATCTGCTTTGAAATTTGTAAATGAAAGAACCTTCCAAAAGAGGAAGGCAAAAATGGCCTAATGAAGATANTTTTGAAATAGTGTTTTTGACGCAATTGGGGGAAAAAAAAGATGGAAAGGAAGTAAGAAGGATAATGTGAAAAGCAAATGGATTATTAGAGGTGATCTGAAAACGATTTTGTTTATAAATACTACATTGATTTGGCCTCAAAACAGGCCAAAAAACATTGCATTTCAGTTGAACCCAAAGCATCCTACAAACCCATGATGTCTTAGTTTGCCCATCCCCAAGACTGGATAAAACAGAATCACTTTGCTGAGATTTGCATGTAGAAAACTATTTTAACTTGATGTGGTCAAGAGCAGCTGGAAATCAGGAAAAGTTAGGTTTAATTTCCCACACAGACTTCCAGCAGGCCAGATACTAACACCTGTAAGTTTTAGATCCAAAATTTAGAATATTAGTTTTGACAGATTTAAACTGAAATAAAACAAAAACCAATGTAGCAGTGACTCTACCGTACATATTCTATATATTGATCAAAAATATTTGAAGTAGAATACTCTACATACAAATTACATTGACAGCCACTGTCAACATACAGAAACATGTACATGATACACTTAACCACATGTATTTCTTTTCTAAATTGGACAGTTCTTCAATGCTANTATAAATTGGACAGTTCTTCAATGCTAGAGCCATGGTCACAGATCTCCCAGTAAAAGAAATTTGAAAAACTTTTATGTCTGTGTCTTTGAACTCATGATCTAAAGAGTTAAATAAATTTCTAGCTACAGTGAACTGGAAAGGACTGTAAAGCATGTAAATAGAGACTTAGAGACTTCAGTTTAAATGTTGGATGATGGAAGTGTGTATGGAAATCTCAGTGTCTTCTG
>VYZW01029254.1:10471-88170 GCA_013401315.1 Balaeniceps rex
TTTTTAGTGGCCAAACAGTTTTTATTTATTTTTTTTTTTTTTTTTTTCCCAAGGGCTTGTTTTTTTTTTTTCCCCCAAATCTGAGTAATGGTTGGGACATAGTCTTCACCTTTTTCATAGAATCATTGAATAATTTAGGTTAGGAGGGGCCTGTGAAGGTCATCTAAACCCAGTGCTGGCTGAAAATCCTGTGTGTTGCATTCTCCTGTAAGTACATGATGACAGCCTGGATTTATAGCTGCCATTTCCATTGAGCCATCACAGCTCTGAGTTACGGCTGAAATAAGCTCAGCAGACATGGCAGTACTGATTTAGACTTACTGTGGAAAGGAGTCTCAGTAGAGAGACATTTCCTCTACCAAGTAAGAGTAGAAGAGCTTTTTGGTACTAATAAAAACCCAAGCCAAACAACATAAATTGCATATGGCTACATGAGCACATACTTGTAGTTCACCCTGACTGCTTCCACTGCGTTAAGGTAATATAGTAATCACTCAAACACACTGATTAACTTGTCTGTCAAGCTTAAATGGATTGTGTACCTTTTCCAGGGCAGATATTTGCTGATATTTGACCTTCAGCACCTGTATTTATGCCCCTTAAAACACCTTGTAAGAATGATTCACTGTACTTTTTTATGGCGAAAAGAGTGAGTGAATGGAAGAAATATTTTTTTTTTTCTTTTTCTTTTCTTTTTTCTCTCCAAGTTAACAGATGTCTACAGTTCATCTCCAGCTCTAGGACGCTACTTTAGGTCAGCTCAGGTTTATTTCAGGTAAGCAATTTCTGTCACCAAAATTATCTGAGAATTCCAGGCTTTTGATGAGACATACATGTGCCTATGTAAATATGCACAACATTTAAATCTGTGAAAAATAGTTTTTTTTGGGGAAATTTACATATATAGTTAGTGAAAACCAGTCAAAGCATTCTATGGTGTAAATGGCAAGAGCTGCTAGTAATATATAACGACAATAACATTTTGTTGCTGTTAAGTATCATCTCTGTTGTCTTTGGTATTTGGTTCCAAGTGCAGCCCTTAATAAACATATTAAAGGATATTTATTAAAAGGAACATGAGCTTCTGGAACCACTTGAGATTGACATGGCTTAAATAGCCTTAAATAAATAAAACAGGGTTCATGAGGACGGGAGAACTGTTTTGTTTCCAAAAGAGCTAAAGGCAAGAGGGACATGCAAGTCATGAGAGCCAAAACAGTAATCATAGAAGCATAGAATTTGGTTGGAAAAGACCTTTAAGATCATCGAGTCCAACTGTACCTGTCCACTACTAAACCATGTCCCTAAGCACCTCGTCTACCCGTCTTTTAAATACCTCCAGGGATATTGCATTGCTGGTTTGTTTGGACCACTTCCTTCCCTCACTTTACTTTGGACAACAGGAGCAAATCTCAAAGCAGCAGCATGTTGGAGAGACTGGTGGAACAGGAGCAAGAGGCAGAGCAGGTAGCAGAGTGGAGGCTAGGCTAGCCTGAGCGGGAGACGCTTAGATATGGAGAAGCTCAGCCACTGAAGGCTGGTGGAGCCAGAGGAGTAGCAGTAGTGGGAAGAAGGGGAAAAGCATCCAGGCCTGCCTTGCAGAGGCAACAGGAAGCTTCAAACTGGAACAGAGGGAGGATCTTACTCTCAGCAGAAACTGGCACTGGAGGAAGGCTAAGGAGTTTACTGTGTTTGAGACTGTAAAGTTTTAATCCATGGGGATACCACAGATTTACAACAGGAGGGAGGCTGAACAGCAGAGTGGGGCTGGAAAGATCAGCTGCAGCATGGCACTGCCATGGAGAGATAGCAGAGAGGCAAGGGAAGGCAGTCAGAGAGCTTCCCCAAGGACTTCTGAAAAAGCACTGTTACAAAAGGGATTAGAAAGAGGAGGAAATCAAGGGAAGTAGATTTGCCAAGTCCCAAGGCCCTTGAAGAGAGCAAGGACAGAAGAAGAACCCCCTTGGGCTGTGGCAAGGGGCAGTCCTGAGGGCACTTTGGGGAATGTGCTCCCCTGTACTGCCAGCCTTGGGCATGCTGGCTCTGTTCAGTGAGTGAGCTATAGCTCCTTAGCCGGGTAAAAATTATGATTTAGACCATCAAGTACAAGGCTGTAGTTCTGTGTACATGTTGACTAGCTGATCTCTCTCTCGCTCTCGCTGTCTCTTGGTGTGCCTCTGTCTCTCTCTGCCTCTTTGTCTCTCTTTCTTTTCCCCCACCCAATTACTTTTTTGATGCTTTAAATTCTGTGAGTACAAAATGTAACTGTCAAATAATAGTCAGTGGATTTGGTAGACGACAAACAATGAAATCTCCAGAGATGGGCTCCAGTTCAGTGGTTTGTGTAATCCACTCCAGAGCTGAGTTAGGAGCACAGCTGGGTGGCCCCGGTACTGCTAACAGAAGAGCAAATCTTTCTGCAGGTTCTCAGCTAACCTGTGCATGAGATATTGCAGCACCTCTTGTCGTTATGTACTTGTGAAGCACAAGTGCTGAAAACCTCACTCCATTAGGACACATGTCCAACTGCCCTTTGTGTATTTGAAAGCATGTCTCAGGTTGGCTTCAGCTATGTGCCTAGTTTCTTTTAATGTCAAGAGCTGCTCTGAGAAGGGAGGGGAGGAGGAAACTGGAATCTTTGCCAGTTTTTTTTTATAATGCTTTCCTTTAGAACAAGTTTAAAAAAAATCCATGCCAACATTGATATGAAAAGTCAGTCTTCTCAAAAAAGAAAAGATCCAGTGGGAACTTGAAGGCATTCATACTTGACTTTGTTTTTCAGTAATGAAAGCTCCACTGTATTTTATCAACTAGAGTTTTCTGTACCACCATCGACAGAGGGATTCATGGAAAACACAATGAACCCAGATTTTATAAGGAATGTTTTACGTCAAAATATTTATGATGAAGATGATGCTTTTAATCCTGGGACATCTGAATGTAACAGGTTAAAGCTTGACCCGACTTCTCTCACATTAACATGTAAGTGCTGTGCATTAAAGAAACTGTTTCTTTACAAAGAGCAGAAGAATTTGCTTGAATGGAAGGAAATCTTTCTGGAAAGATGTTGAGATTTGTTAGTAAATACATTTTGCACAACAGTACTAAGAAAATGGCAAAATATTTAGTTTTCAAGAAAGTCTTGCTGTGCTTAGCTTATAAGCTGGGAGTCAATGTTTGGCCCTCTGATGAAAAAGGGAGTAGTGATGAGACTGATTAGCTATGGACTCCAACCAAACATCTCCTCTTCCATTTTATATGTACAAAGAAAATCTCCTCATATGTGTGCGTACCGTAATAGGGAGCCAAATAATTAAAAATATCTCTCCTTATTGTATATTCATATTTGAATGCTTATAAACCAAATTTTAATCCATGTAAAACAGGACAAGTAATTTGGGAGTGAACTGATTTTTTCCACAGTCAAGGAATGGAGTTAAATCCAGTTGGAGGCCGGTCATGAGTGGTGTTCCCCAAGGCTCAGTGTTGGGGCCGGTTCTGTTTGACATTTTTATCAATGACCTGGATGAGGGGATCGAGTGTACCCTCAGCAAGTTTGCAGATGACACTAAGCTGGGAGGAAGTGTTGATCTGCTCAAGGGTAGGAAGACTCTACAGAGGGATCTGGACAGGCTGGACCAATGGGCTGTGACCAATTGAATGAGGTTCAACAAGGCCAAGTGCTGGGTCCTGCACTTGGGCCACAACAACCCCATGCAACGCTACAGGCTTGGGGATGAGTGGCTGGAAAGCTGCTTGGCGGAGAGGGATCTGGGGGTGTTGGTCGACAGCCGACTGAATATGAGCCAGCAGTGTGCCCAGGTGGCCAAGAAGGCCAATGGCATCCTGGCTTGTATCAGGAATAGTGTGGCCAGCAGGACCAGGGAAGTCATCCTTCCTCTCTGCACTCGGCACCGGTGAGGCCGCATCTCAAGTACTGTGTTCAGTTTTGGGCCCCTCAATACAAGAAGGACATTGAGGTGCTGGAGTGTGTCCAAAGAAGGGCAACGAAGCTGGTGAAGGGTCTGGAGAGCAAGTCTTATGAGGAGTGGCTGAGGGACCTGGGGTTGTTGAGCCTGGAGAAGAGGAGGCTGAGGGGAGCCCTTATCGTCCTCTACAACTACCTGAAAGGAGGTTGTAGCGAGGTGGGTGTTGGTCTCTTCTTCCAAGTAGCAAGTGATAGGACAAGAGGAGATGGCCTCAAGTTGCGCCAGGGGAGGTTTAGATTAGATATTAGGAAAAACTTCTTCACAGAGAGGGTTGTCAAGTATTGGAACAGGCTGCCCAGGGAAGTGGTGGAGTCCCCATCCCTGGAGGTATTTAAAAGATGGGTAGACAAGGCACTTAGGGACATGAGAGGTAGTGGAGGCCCCATCCCTGGAAACATTCAAGGTCAGGTTGGACGGGGCTCTGAGCAACCTGATCTAGTTGATGATGTCCCTGCTTACTGCAAGGGGGTTGGACTAGATGACCTCTAAAGGTCCCTTCCAACCCAAAGCATTCTATGATTCTATGATTCTATGGTTTAGTAGTGGACAGGTTCAGTTGGACTCTATCTTAAAGGTCTTTTCCGACCAAATGATTCTATGATTCTATGATAAGGAGGAAAAAGCCACCTAATTTTTGTCTTTTCAGAGTTTTGGGGGAAAATTTATTATGCACAGAGATACCTTTTAAAGGAACCAAATGTTCGTTCTTCCAGGTTTTCTACGTAGTGATTCCAATGACTACCAATGACTAGGTAGTGATTCCAATGCATTTAGATTGGTCTTGACTGAAATGTCAGTATAAAAGTCCTATGAGCTTTGCAGTTTTACCTATAACAATGCCTAGAGCTGCTTCCCCCCACCCCCAACTTACTGAGCCACACGTACCATGCTTTCATAATAATTCTAGGCTAACACATCACCATACAGTGTATCAAAGTAAGATTTGTGATTAACTTGTATTGATTTTTCTTGGTACTCTTATCAAGGGATAAGAGAGCAACAAGTTATGAGTTCCGATTCTCAGTATCATTTTGTTCCTTGTATATTGACCAGATTCATAGAAAATACAGTGTAAAAGGGACAGGAAAGAATATGCTGAAATATCTAACTAAAGTTTCATTTTAATGTTAATAATGTACTGTTTTAACTTTCAGAGAAATGATGGAAAGACTCTTCATCTTCCTCACCGCCTAGAAGAGATGGGCTTCTCCTATCTATTAGTAATCCCAGGGAGGGGAGCTATTCGTTATGTAGAAAACCTTCTAAAGATGTTTTTCTGTCAATACCGTCTGTGATGCAATATTACAAATGGAAAATATGGTATATTTATAACAGTATTGTACTCCTCTAACACTGCTACCTCCTCCTTTATTGTTGTCCTGATATCACAGTAACCCATTTCACTCTTGTGCAAATCATGTGTCTTGTCTGATGCATGCTCTGTTGACTTTGAAAACTCTGCTTTGTCTTGCCTTATGATTAAATCTGGATTCCCTGCACAAGCTTTAAAAGCAGTCTTGCACATGGCTCCTTTCTTCTTCTCTTGGCTCAAAATTATCTGCACAGCTTCATCCTTAATGTTCACTTTCACCCATGCTCATGTCTGTTACTTTTTTCCCTGCTAACTTTATATGCCATGTTTCCCCATTGTTCTTTCCTCATAAAACAGCCTGAAAACTTAAATATCCTCTCTGTTTTCTTTAATCACATGCAAGACCTTTGCACTAGCTTCTTAAGTGAGCTTCAGCTCTCATCATTCCCTTGTTCATCCTACAGTCTTCCTGGATAAGGTGGTATCTGCTCTATTTTTCTCTTCTGAAATAGAAATGAAGGAAGAAACATTGGGAAGAAACACGTCTTGTTCACTAACACATCTGAATGCCACAGGAAATCTTTCAAGGGTCAAATTAGCTGTGTGCTTTAATAATTAACTACTCGTACTAGTGAATAGACAGCTATTTGACCCACATTTGTAAATTGAAAGAGAAACTAGTTTATACCCCTAATTATAGTCCCTGTCTTAGCAGTGGGGGTAAAAATGAACAGATGCAAGATATTTTCCTTAATAAGGCAGCAAATAGCTGTTCTTGTTGACAAGAGATCAGATGAGATGGACCAATGCCAAGAGGAAGGTGCTGAAGCAGACCATGTAAGCCAGCGTGGCATGAGAGTTATAGCCTGTAACTGGCTATAATATGAAAATTAAAAATTAAGCATTAACTTTACACATAATGGAATGGATTCACTACCATGTTAGTGAAGTATAGCTTCTTGTCATTTGTCTATAGCCAGTATAAATGTTAGTACTGTTGGACAGACAAATTTATTTTAAGAAACCTTTTATATTGTTAGAAATATCTTACTGGAAATTGTGTTTCTCTTTTTCTAATATTACTATTTTATTTAAGGAGTAAGCTGACAATTTTACAATGCATTAAATTATTTATTTTTACTATTAAAGTGCTTGTTTTCATTCTTCAGCAGCTCCAGTCTTTCAGCTGTTTGAGAATTCTAAATGCTGAAAGCTGCATGAAGCATCTGTCTGACAGAGCCATACACTCGAACCTGTATTTGTTGTTGCTTGAGTTTTAACTGAGCTTGGGAAACAGCCTGGACCAAATTAGTAGTTCACATGGCTCTCATTTGTGGCTAATTCTGACCCCATCCTGCTTTGTAAGATGTAGCCTTGGCTGTAAGAACCATCACTTCTCTTGATGCAATATTCTATGCAGCATACAACGAGAAGACATACTTCTTCTGATTCTTACATAGGAGAAGGATAAAATTCATGATGTGTATGGTTTGTCCCAAATAGCAGCAGGTTATGAAAATACCAGCAGCAAAGAAATAATTTGCCTTTGAGATGCTGCTTGATCTTATTGCCCTTACTAAGACGACTGAACCTGCCCTTGAACACTTCTTTATCTTGATTCTGTTTCGAAGAACTGAAGAATAATATAATAATTATACTTCTTTATGTTGATATCCCTATGTGCATTAAGAGTCAACAGAAAAAAGGACCCAAGCATTCATTTTTTTTTTCCAGCCATCCTCTTCTACCCAAGTACCTTTAGCCCAGCAATTCACAGGAAAGAAGGAGGTGGAGTTGTAGCAAGGTGTTGTGATATTCAACAGAAAACGTCCAACTTCACAGTCTACCTCCAAGCTTTGAACTCTCATTGAAGGAAATGTCAAAAAACAACAAAAAGTGGTTTCTGGTTTTATATCTTTGGGGTAAATTGATCATGTAAAGGAAAGTAACCAAGTGAATTAATTATGACCTCATCCATTAGGGACAGAGCAGTGTGAAAACACATTATTTCATCAAGTTAGACATTTTGTGTGAATGCTTCACTTTAACTTTGGTAGAAGGAGTGTGGGTAATACTTTAATGACTGAGGCAACTGAGACACTGTTAAAAAGGAAGAGAAGAGACAGTTCTGGTAATTCAGCTTGTGGAGTGTACAACCAGCCTTTTAAAATCCCACAGGCAGGCAGTCATCTGGGTAGCCACAGCGGCCCATGCAAATTTTGGGTAGATTCAGCTGCGTGTCACTGCAGCAGTATCTGCCGAGTGCTGCCCGCACCGTGTTAGCGGTGTGTCTGTCCACCGCTACATGCAACCATTCACCCCCCCGGTGAATGCCCCTGGCACCGAAACTGCAGGTGGGAATTGCAAAGGTGCTGCACCATAAAGCCAGGGCTGCAGCCAGCAGTCACATACAAAGGAAGATTTAAAATCAGGAAAACTGTTCACCATTTTCTTCCAAATTGTTTTATTACAAAAATGGAAGGAGCAAAAAAACATGCTTAAGCAAGAACACAGGCACATAATCACTTTATGAGCTCTAGTGAACAGCTGAATAACTGGTTTCAGTCCTACACGCACGTCCAGAAATGCTTCTTGCAGAGGGGTGATGGGCTGGGGGGAGGTTATGTTCTGGCATTGCAGAGAGCCAAAGCTGAGACTCCAGCAGGAGTGGGCTGGAAGCGCTGTGCCACGGAGGCAACACCTGGGAATCTTCTACTGAGAGGTGTGCAGTTACTGCCTGTGCAGCATCAGGTTTCATGGTCTTCTAAGTGGCTGGAATTGTTTTGCATGCGGTTTGTTGCTTTTTTTATTTAATTCCAACTTCATTAACGCTTCACTCTAAGTAGTATTACATTAAGGGGGGGGTAGTTTGAGAAATGAGTTATTTATTGAAATTGTACATTGTATAGTGGTATATATCAAGCAGGCCAGAGAAACTTTGGAAAAGAGTAAGTGCACCTAACACAGGATTTAATGCTTTCATTTAAAAAACAAAACACGCCCCCCCCCCAAAACCCAACAAAGGGTGTTGTTATTGCATTTTTTGAGATTTCTATCAGTAGTTCTGTAAGATCCCTTTTTAAAAAAAAGTACTGTAAAAGTCCAGAAAAATGTGCAGCCTCAGTTGCTTCTAGTAATGAAGCGTCTAATTTTCTATAGAGAAACATTGTCTCACAGTGGCAGTTGCTATTGATTCCTCTTGGTTTAATTGTCAAGTCTGTACCCTGTCCATGTCTCTTTCTGTGATCACTTTTCACGGACAGATTTGTCTCATTGGAAAGGGCTGGCAGCTGTGTCCTAGTGAGTAAGCTTGGAAACATAAGAGAGATGTTTGTTTGAGGACCTGACAGCAGAGGTAGGATGGTAAGCAAGGCTGCATGCTGCTGGCTTAAATATTCAAGTAAAAGAGTGCCTTGGGAGCAGAAAGTGTCCCTTTCTAAGTTATCAGGACATAATCATATTCACTGTGCTCTACAGTGCTGGCAATATTTTCCTTCTTGGGCATGTTGACAAGTGTGTATTCTATCTGATCATTGGTGTTAATCACAGAGGTTTCATCTTTTACGTCGTGCCTGATAATAGAGTACCAGAGTTCATCAGGATTCATAGAATCTTTTTCAGCAGAATGTTCCTGAGAGGAGGAGAGAAAGAGAGAAGCTTCAACGTGATTATATCCTGAAGAAGTTTGCAATGTGAACAAATCTAGTATAGCCTGTGTGCTCATGCAGTGCTGTCGACCAATGTACATAGAACCGAGAACAGTTTGTAAATCCACAGCCATTTCCCTGCTGTACAGGCTGTGGCTGGACACCAGGAGCACCCAGCGACACACGCGCGTCTGGTGTGAGTGGAGGGCAAAGGCCTGACTCTTGTTCTGAGGTTGATGGCACTCGGCGGTAGGTTGCGTAATAAAAAAAGCTGATTGCCACATGCACCAGGGAGCACAGCGGCACAACGGCAGGTGGGGGAACCCAAATCATCCCCTGTCCCGGGTCCCCCCAGGGCTGTCCCAGGAGAGCCATCATCCTGGTGGTCCCAGGGTGACATCTGCCCAATGAGTGAATGGGAGCAGCTCTCCAGATCACCTTACAGGTGGGGGTGGAGGGGGAGTTACTAAAGGTATGGGACATATTATCCATGCACGCAAGGGGAGAGCATTGGGGGTTTACACAAGACTTATTATGGGATGTTTATGGGAGGAACTAAGGGGAGGGATCAGGGTGATTTGCAGAACAAAAAGCGTGGGAAAGTAGGGGAATAAAGGGAGGGCCAGGGGAGTCGCGGCCAGCTGGCAGGGTGACTGTAGGGTGTGGGAGTCGACTGAGACCCCAAGTGCGTGTGTGTGCGTGTGTCTGTGCAGGAGACACACTGTCCTGGAAGGGGCCCTGACCTCACGGGAGATGCAACGATGGCTAACCCCCTCCCTGGCGGTACTTGTCTAATGCTCTTCTTGAGGAGAAGAAAGAGCCATTAATGAAGGAGGAGGTAAGATTGTGTGGGTAAATGCCTTCCCAACTCTGTTTAGACTTGTCCCTCCTTTTGCCTCTTGAAGGTGTTTGCTAATGGGTTGTGGGTGATTGTGCACCTAAATAGCTAGCAGGATGACTCATTAAATCTTAAAGGGACAATGAGAACTCAGAGCCGGAGGTTAAAAATTTGTTTGCCCTGATGCTCTTGGTTTTGAACCCACTGAGCCAGTGAGTAAGCAGGGGCTTTATAGTGTCTTCCTCTATTGTCTGTAGTAGTAGCAGTATTTTAAGCGGGTGTTGCTGAGTTCATGCTGACATTTGTAGCTACCTTTCATGCTCTGTAAGTGGAACAGAGGTCTCTGCTCCATGGGTTAATAAACCCAAAGGGTTCTTTTTTTATTTTTCAAACCTAAAAGTGAGAAATAGTTGTTAGAAACGAATTCTGCAGAATCTGTCTTGGATTTTCCCAGCTTATACAGATCATTTTGTCTGTTTAGATTCTGCTTGGTGCAAAAGATCTCCTGACTTTGAGGGCACTTCACTGAAAATAATTCCTAAGTTTTGATTTGAGGCTTTAAAAAATTTTGAGATTTAGAAATTCCATAAGTTTTAAGGAGCAGAGCAATCAGGGTAGACTTCCTTAAGAAAAGGAATTCCCTACCTATCTGCAGGGGCATGGCTCTCTCCTCCTCTCGTCACTGTTGCAAAGAATTGCAAAATGAGAACAGGTAGGCTCTTTATTTTCATGAGTGACTGGCTCCAAATCCACTGAGTGAAGTCTGGAGTGCCTCTTGTGCCTTCCAACATATAGGTCTACCCAAGACTTGCTCATAGCCACATTTTCCAGAATCCTTCCAGCCTACAAGTTTTGAAAGGCTGTTATCATCGACCTTCTCTTATCAGTGGGGAGACTGAAGTGCAGAGGCGGAGTGATTTGTCCCCCACACTGAGAGTGTAGGAGGAGTGAGCATTAAGACTCCTGAGATTTTGTTTGAATCTTTCATTATTCATAGGCCAAGTTTAATACTCGGAAGGGGCATCTCTCCTATTGCACTAACAACCCTCCCAGGACTGTCTTCAAACCACACTCTGGTGCTTTTACTTGGGACCAAAACCTCTCAAAACTAGACAGCTACTTGGCAGGTTCCCCATTACAGTTCCACCTCCTCCTCTTCTCTTCTCCCACAGTCCACCCCACGCTCACACGTACAAATGATGAGCTCATTTAATCACACCCTTTTCTGTCATTTTGCCCACTTTCTTCAAAATTTTCTGCTAAACACCCACATATCTGCCGGGCACCAACTTTTGTTTTACTGATGTCATCTTTATAAAAAATCAAAACAAAACCAAAACCAACCGGCTTAGGCTCCTAAATGACAACACTTTGTTCTGCGGTACCTAGGGCTTCCGGTAATCGTTTGTCATTGGTGACTGAAGAGGCAACTTCACTCACCCTCTGTTAAAATGAACTATTTACAAAGCAGAGGTAGCAAACCACAGGTACTCAGCTGCTGCCTCTCGGAGCCCAGTGTATTAACACAAACAAAGGAGTACAGGAGGCTGTGAAGTCCATCAGTTGAGAAGTGGCTGCTCCCACACCTTTGCCACCCGCTGCCTCCAGGACAATGAGTTTGGGCAGGGGAGCAGGGCACACACCAAGTTACATAGTTACCTCTTAAACAGCCTGGGGGTGCATTGCCAGAGCTCCTGAATCTAATCCCAAAGCAGGGGAGTAAGATGGACTGGGCAATGTGTTAATCACGCCAGTCTTTCCTGCATGTCCCCTCCTGCAGTGCAACCGTTTGATCCATTCTGGTTTATAAAAAACTAAATGTTCAATCTGACAGTGCGTACTTTGAGGCTTTTCTTCCTCCTTCTAGAGTCAGTGGAACATCGGAAAGGGAAACCTTATTCTGTTCCAACAGAGACTTAGCCATTCGTTGAGACATCCGCTTTTTTTTGTTTGTTTGTTTGTTTGTTTGTTTATATAATGGAAAGATTAACCAAAACCTTTTAAGCCTCCACGTATTAAATCTCACTTTGTCTTTCGACTGAAGACTTCTTTCATTGCTAAAGCTAGTTGGCAACAGTCCAGTTAAATGGCTTTTTATTAAAAGATGTCATGCTGAAACTGAAACTTTTTTGTGGAAACATGCCAGTTTTGATGAAACTGTAGGCAAGAGGTTATGCTGGCTACGGAAAGCTGAGGAGGGGAGGAGGAGGAGGAGGAGAGAGAAGTACCCCCGCAGCCATAAATTGCCCAGTGGCTGAGTACACTCCCCTAGGACAAGATCACGAGGTACAGCCTCCTGAATTGCCTGATTTAGGCTAGGCAGCCTCACACTCAGCCTCTGAAGTTGTATGTGAGTGCTGTGGTCTGTTTGGCCACCGGCTGCCTGAGAGTGGGGCTGCGTATCATTGTTATAGTTCATGTGCATACATTTATTTGGTACGTAGGCTTAAACCGATGTTTTTCTGATCCCAAGCAAATACCCCGATTATGAGTTTTTGTCTCTCCTGCGGGAACATGATGGACACCTTGTCTTTCTGATGCATGGATGTTTTGGACTCAATTGCCCTGGAGAGCAGCAAAAACATTCACTTTTAGTCATTACCTTTATGGTACTTGGCGGATGGCTGTAGGTCTGTGCTGGGGAAAGAGGAAGAAAACACATGTGATTGTCATTCTTTGGTGCAGCAACAGGACACAAGGACTTTCTGCAGCACGGGATTTACTCAGACTTAGCTACAGACTGAGCACAGGATGTGCAAAAGCATGAGCTAGTGTGACATTGGTTGGGGAAAGGGTTGAATCTCTGAGGGCTAAATAAATCTAATGGCTTTTCAAGATTTATCTTTTCTCTAGTTTAACACGCGCTTACGTCATGCAGCACTGCTCGTCGACCTTAATAAAACTTAGATGTGCAACCTTGTTGTGGCTTCTTTTGTGTTGTGGGCTTTTTGGTTTTGTTTTTGTTTTTTTGACTTAACTGAAATGTTTTACATGTCTCTCTTAGAAATGGCTGTTCTTGCTTCCTTGCTCTCTGACTGTATTTCAGCTTTACAGTCAATGCAGCCTTAATTCTGCCAGGGATCGCTAGCTGGGTGCTGGGGCGCAGAGGCACTACGTGATGTGCCACATGTCTGAGTGTGCACTGGGTGTTTGTGCACACGGGTTCGGTGGGCTTGGGCTTTTCTGGAAATTTGTCTCTCTGTCCCGTAAGCATCTAAATGGCAGGGGGTTGCTGTTTGCATCACGGTTTCTCCCAGACTTATTTTTAACTGCCTAGCTGTTTCTTGTTACGAGGTTGATTGAGCTATTGGTTGCTCCTGTAAAATTTCAGAGCTGAGCTTTCACTTTTGCCTAAGATAATAGGGTTTTTAAGTGTACTTGTTTTGCAACCTGACTGAAGGAAAGACGTCAGTTTCTCAATATTGCGTTAAAGCTGCCATCTTAGAGAACTTGATGGGTTTTAAAACATTACTGTGCTGCCTTGACACTGCCATGAAATTGTCGATGTACATGACTAACAAGAAGGTGTTCCTCACTCAGCAAATACCAAAACTTGTGATAGTGGTAAAAGTATTATACCATCTCTACATGAATGGCTTTGCCTACTGATGGAAAAGGCAGCAGTCTGAGTTGAAACCAAGACCTTGTGATTCATGTGAACACACATGATCTTGGCTACTATGTGAGTCTTCCCTATTTGCATATTTAATATGCAGAAACTACTTTATTAAGAGAATACCTCATACCGATGTGTGTTTAGAAAAATTCCTAAACTGTGCTTGTATATGGGGAATGGGGGCTGACGTGTGACCAAATGCAAGGTGTGCTGTGCTGGCAGCCCCCTTCTTCCTGAGGCCCTCAGGAGGAAGAGGGCTGCAGGAGGAAGCAAGAGGGGCAGCAAGAGGGCAGGTACCCCCCCGGATGCAAGGAGGTTCCCCCCGGCTGGGATGCAAAATGCTTTGCTATGGCTGCTGCCCACGGCCGTGCCTGTGCCCACCACCTGCCTCCGCAGCGATGCTGGCTGCTGGTGGAGGGCTCCCCCATGCCCCTGCCCGTGCCATGCCACACCACCCCCGGGGTGCTCGAGGAGCCTCTTTACTTACTTTCCTTGTGGGAGTATCTTTTTCTCCTGATAGGGATGCGCACTTTCCACCTAGGGTATGAAAATAAGGGCAGCTTAGGTCTGGTTCTGGTTAGTCCTCACTCCCCACTGCCAACCCCCGCGTGCCCATGGTCGCATAGGGAGACCCTTCCACCAGCTTTTCAGACATGTCACTTTATGCAGCTTCTCTGCCTCTGCCCGCTCAGCCCTTCCCCTCTCCTCCCCAGGAGGCAGCCCCAGGCAAGCACTGAGCTGCAGGGAAGGAGAGGCACAAATCACAGGTCCGCAGATGGAGGGATGGCAGGGACAAGCTGGCAGCTGATGGCAGGCGTTATGGCATTTAGCTGATCCTGCGAAGTACAGCCTCTGTCCCCCTGGAGAACCTGGCAGTAGGTCAGGAAACTTTGTGGTTTTGAGGAGCAATCAACCTTTCCGGGCTTGTCCGTGTTAAATACCTCCAAGGTGGGTGAATGAGCAGTAAATATTGTGAAGAGATATGAGAGAACCAACCCCATCCCCCAAATCAGTCACATCAATCTATGCACTGGTGTGTCTTGGTGAAAATCAAAAGGAAGAGAAACATGGTGATTGTGTAACAGAAACTGCAAACCCATGGGTGAGTGCAAAGCTAGCGGACAGGCCAGTTCCTGACACATCTACTTTCCAGCAGCAAATAAACTTTGCTGTTTCAAGCACAAGACTATACTTCCAGGTTTAAGTACTGAAATCATTTGGCAAATTTAAGATCCCCTAAATTACATCTGGACTGCTCAGTTACCGAGGGTTTTCATAATAATAAGAGTGAGGCTCGCTGCACTGTGCACTATTGCTTATAGTCTACAATTTTGTGCTTATAAAACACCTGTAGAGTAATTTAAAAACATTTTACAATGTGGTATTGGTGTTTATATGTTAGATTTACATATATAATAAAAATTTACTAAGGGATTGTAAAGCTGCCAAGGCATATGAAGTTGGGCAATGCGCAACTTGCCAGTGGAGGTGCATTATGACTCAGTCTCTAATTGCACATTTGTGTATTCTTTTTCTTTCCCAGGACTGGAGGTAAATAGAAAATGTCACCATTCTTTGTTGCTGATGATACTTTCCTTGCTAAATGTGTGCTCTTAGATCTCAGTTATTTCATATACTACCCAAGTTTGGCAATCAGCATGAAATAATTTCTTTTTGCACATGCCCCTGGTGTTCTTACCAGAGTAGCAGAAATTTTCACAAATATTAGTGAACATCCCGACTTCATGTTTAGTGAGAGAATTTAGGTTGCTTTTATTACAGCTGGAAATAAATATAAAGGTAATCCTACCTCATTCCAGGTGTCCTACCTGGTTTTCTTTGAATTGTATATAACATTTTGCCCACACTAAGCATAAACTCCTGTAGCTTAGTTAGAGATGCCAGCGTAAACGTTCACACAATTTGGTGCTAGAAGTCCTATGAGATACATTTTAAATAAGATATGTAAGTATATTTATAATACACATAATTCACATTAGGAGTATATCGTAACTGTCAGAGATCATGAGTTTGATATAAGTATTTTTGTTTTCTGATCATCTATTTATTCCACTTTTTCTTGTTTATATTCAATTGGCTTCTGATTTTTTAGTCCCTCTCTCGGAAGGAAAAGTTATTGGGCTTGGATAGGTCTTCTCCTGAACTGTCAGAAGATAAATAGCATATGTTTCTGTAGCAAATTAGACCTGCAAACTGCTGCACAACCCTTAGATAAAGTCTTCTTATTTAGTCATTAACGTGTAATCCTGTGGGAAAACATATCACGTGGTCCAATAAATGAAAGCATTTCTCAGCATCTGCATTCATACTGCAGACGTGCTGGCTCCTTTGAGGCAGGTGCCCAGCACTTAGAGCAGGAGCGCCTGACTTGCCTGTGGTTGGAGGGTTTTGGGGGAGGGTGGCCCTTGTTGGGTTTTTTTGGAGGAAATTGTAAGTATAGCTTTATCAGTGAAAATGCTGGGAAATAGTTCTGGCCAGCAGTCTCAAAAGATGAGAAATGTGACTCAAAGTAAAAACAAAGGCAGAATTCATTTTCTTTGTTTCTGTAGTTTCACTTTGCTGCTTGCAGAGCAGTGGCATGAGCTGTAGTGCAGGCTCCAGGGGCCGTCACTCTCAGGAAGTGGCCAAGCCAAATACAGAAGTTGCACTAAAAAGTAGGCTCTCCAGATAAAAGGGATGAAGTGACAGACTTGGGGATATATAGGAAGAAGAAAAGAGGGCCAAGAAACTAAACACAGAGGAGGCAGCAGGGTCTATGGATAGATGGTAGGGTCTGAAATCCTTCAGGCCCAGGTTGCGGCATTTTCTCCCAGCAGCTGCAGCATCAAGCCACCTGTTATTAAGAGCTTGAGCTTGTGTTAGGTCCGCTACTCAGGAGAGGCTCTGACAGCTGGATGGTGTGACTTCATGAGCCTCATTCCTTAGGAATTTGGGTTTATAACAATATAAGCTGTGAGTGCAGAACAAAATGCTTTGGGGAGGATTTCTGGAGGTGGGTACGTGCCTAGTGTCTAAGACAAGAAGCAAGGGGTTCTTTGGAGGACCTTAGCACAATCGCTATGGGTTTGATGCCACAGCAGTACTAAGTGCCTTCAGGAATGCAGGATGAGGTTGGCGTGGATGGGCGTGGATGGGCTGACTGCTATGAGATCCGTACAAACTCTCATCTTGTAACCTGAGCTTTTCCTTTAGCCTGACTGTGAGCCTGCCCTGTGCTGTGGAGCAGAGGAGCCCTTCCTAGCCGACCCTCAGCCTCTGCCTCTCGCGCTGCCTGGTAAGCAGCGGCGGCCAGGGCTGGACCTCCACAGCAGTGCTGGAGCTTTGCCAGCATGCTGAATCACTGCACAGGAACGACAGTTTTTCTGGAGAAAAAAAAAACAAACCAACAACTACTTTTGTCATTTCTCCATCCCTCTGAACTTCTGCAAGGTCTGTGATTTTTCAGAAAGACCCGGCTTTATCAGCAATCAGGCGGCTATGACCTAGGAGTGACGTGCTACACAAAACTCACAGTGAGCGGGCACTGTTAATCGACAGGACATGGAGTGAGACGGGTTGCAGTTGCTCTCTGTCCTGCACAGGCAGCTGGTTAATGCTCTCCCTGTGTTACCTCTCCTGGCAGTGGTTTGTTACAGAAGAGTTTTTGAAAGTGAGGAAAGCAGGGTGTGGAGCTGCATGAGCACAGGCTGCGACATGGCACCATGCCAGTGCCTCCTTTTACGGCAGTGGACCTACCTCCCCTCCCCTCTGATGGGGGATATAGGTTTCACAGCCCCATCAACAGCTAGCAGCAAAAATCTGCTTTATGAAAACCTTGCTCACGGCGTCCTGATTCCTGCTGGTAAAAAGCAGTTGGGAATGTTTTCAAAAGCAGCAGAAGTCCCATCTATAAGCGTGACACAGGCACTGAAAGCAATGGGGATTCGGCAAGCTTGGGAGCTAAGTGCCTGGGACTGAGACCCTATAGGCACGTGATCTCCTTGCAGCCACAGGTGAGGACGCACCAGCTTCACATGGATTTGGTTGGCCTTGACTCAAACTGCTTCTGAGAGCAAGGCTTCATGCTTTGGGGACTTTTGCCCTTTTCCTCAAGACCAGGTAAAGCTGTCATGCCTTAGACCTCTACAGGGAGGTAAGGGATGGACTTTCTTTGGAAACAAGCAGAACATTTCATTTTGGTAGTTGAGTGCCTCATCTGAGCTCCTTGAGACCAAGTAAGCAGTACTCAGAGGTTGCACGATTTTTACTTTGATCTACTGAGGAGACAATGGGAAAGAGAGGGGATTTTCCTCTCTGCGGGCCTTCAAGGAAATCATCTGTCCACACAGTGGTTTTTTTGGTTCTTTCTACTAGGAGCAGTGTTACTGGAGAGCCCTGATGACCATCCCTTGGAAATACAAAGGCACAGATTGAGAGCTAGGGCAGTATTTAGCAGAAGCAAGGCTGTGACACGAATACCTGGCAAAGCAATGGCCAGAGGGGCTGGATGCCTGGGTGGGAGAGCCGTCCAGCTCCTGCTACTCTGAAGCAGTGTTGCCTTTTCCAGGTGTCTTCTCCTATGCCCATGGCTAGCCAGGCCAGGCAAAACACCACTACGTACCACAACACGGCAAGGTTGGAGGGCTAGAGAGCCATGTGCAGCTGTGGCACTGTGGTGGGGTCCCCCAGCCTGGTTGGGCCAGCCCCAGACACCCCATGCACCACTGCCAGCTGTGGTGCTGGCACTCACCCACTTGTGTCCAGGGATCTGCCTCTCACCTTCCCTCTTCATAATATTTAGGTACATGGGGTTAGGCACCCTCCTGGAAAATCCCAGGTTGCTCTAAGACAGCATATGAGTTGCCACTTTCCCAGAGCAAACCTCCTTCTGTTCATGTTAGTGAAAAAAGTCATTGCTTGAGACAGCCAGTTTTGTTGGAGGGGTTCATGACTATTATTTAAAAATTTCCAGCTACGTGACTTTATTTCTTTGCTTTGTAATGTGCTGCTTCAAGAGCCCAAGCTTTCCTCCATGTCCTGTTTGGATGGGATAAACTCAGAAATATCCAAGTGCTTTACTACGTCCAGGTAAAAGGGAAATTTCTAAAATAGTTCCAGGTAAAAGGGAAATTTCCAATATAATTTGCCCCCCTTTCCATGGGTGACATTAAAGAGTGCTGTGCTGAACAGTGGTGAATCCTGCTGGAAACCCTTGTCCCAGGGAGGGCAGCGATGGCAGCCTGTTGGCTGTAGCAGAGGGGCAGCCTGGCTGGTGCCTGGCAGTTTTTGGGGTCCCTGCACTGAGCATCTCCGGCGCAGACAGTGCCGAAGGCAACCCGCCTGTCCTAGGTGGCTCCTGCCAAGCATCCTCCTCTGTCTTCACAGCTCCTTAGGAGATAATACATTCCTACCCACTGCTGTACATAACCATAGTATATTTATATATACCGTGTACACCATTTAAATATGTTGTATAATTTAATCTGTTTCTATATTTCTAATCTATTTCTATGTTTTACTATCTTTCAATATAAAAGCTTGTCTTTATGGGACATGGTGCAACAGATAAGAGATGGCAAGGTGAACCTCTAAGTGTAGTTTTCCTGCCTGGAAGCCCCTATCAGATGACAAGTACTCTCTGCTCCTTGTGTTCCTCTCCTGTAACTTCCTTCCCCGCTTCAGCAGGCTCTCCGTGCTGGGAGCCTACAGATGAAGTCACCACCATAAAAAAACATCCTGAGGCAATACTCTATGACATGCTAAGAACCATATTGTTCATTTTAATTTGCTTGCTGAATTACCTTTGTTAATCAAGAGGCTCCTCCTCATGGTGCCTTACACGGTCCCTTAAGGCTGATTCTTTGCAGGTGTCATTTGTTCCTATTTTTAATAAAATCACTCTCCTAGCCCTCTTGTTTAGTAATTAAATATAAAATGGTATTGAACATACCTTATTTTTGGTAGGCGGTTTCCCATCCTTCCACTGGATCTCTGCACTCTTGGGTAGCCAATTTTGGTGTGATTTCCCTGCTGGCTGAATTGTTTTCTGTACTGGCTGTGTTATAGAGCAAAACTCAGTGACCAGAGAGGCTCTTTATCTCTCACGCTGTAAGTGTATGCAGCACCCAGATATTGTGCACCTAAAATAAAAAAAACCCAAAGCCTCCACCGCAGGCAAGCACTGACAAGTGTGGGTGGGAGAGGAAGAGGGGAGGAATGGGTGAGTGACATGGCTTCCTGGGGCGCCGGGGCCAGCAAGGGCGTGCTGGTGCTGGTGGCCTCCACGAAGTGACTAGCGGGTTGCAGCATGAACTCCCTCTAGGATCCCTCAACTGAAATAGCAACTCGGGGTGCTCTCAGAAAGAGGAAACCGCATGCCTGGCCATCTTGCTCTTCTGAGAAATGGTGTGACAAACTCAATGGCAGAAAACAAACCCTTCAACCCCAACAAAGCACCGCCTTTGCTACTGAAGCCTTCCAATGCAATTTATTCTTGCTTCCTCCTCTCCTTCTTGTCTTTTGTTATCCCTTTTTCTTCCTCCTGAGCTACAGGGAAGAAGAAAAATAGAAGAACCAGAAATACAATTTTCAGGGCTGATGGTTCAGGGAGTAAGTATGTTTTAATTCACATATTGTAATTGCAGTACGTTGCTGGAAAAGAAAAAAAAATCTGTAAGACTTCAGGTGTCTGCAGCAATTTTGTTAAAACACAGAGGTGAGAAATGATGGGCGGTTAACCAGAGAGTTTCACAACATGTGCTGTCCCCCAGTAACGTGGGTTTGCAGATAGATGTGCTCCACCATGAGCTAGGTCTCAGCTAAGCAGCACCCCTCCTTTGTTTCTCTTTCGCACTTGCTAGGCAGTCCCGCACCAGACGTCAGCACCAGCAGCTGTAATTTTTAGTCCTTTGCTGCAGCCAACAGCAGCGTGGTAGCAGGGGGAGGGAGCCCCGTTTGGGAAGACGTCACAGATCAAATATCTCCAAGTCAAACATGACCATGGATAAACAGCTGTGGCTGTGTACAAACTGCCTTTGTGCCGTCTGATCTAAAACTTGTGCACAAATGTGACACACTGTAACCCTGCCCAAATGAGTATCACCCGGTCCTGCAGCATCCCTTGGCTACTGACTGCAGGTCCTGCCGCAGCCCGCCCCAGTGCAGCGACATAGGCTGGAGCATATGTCAGTAGATGCAGCTACTGTCTTTACCCCAGTGTACTGCAGCTCTCAAAATCTGGCTGAGATGTAGAGGGATTTGCCGTACGCAGGCATTATTTATGAACATGTTATAAAGTGCCAGGCCTGTTCAATTGCATTTGATAAAGCTGCTTCCTATAGTGGTACTTACTACTGGTACTGATGGACCAACCTCCAAAAGTCACTACAATTCAGCAGTGGATGAAACCATCTCCCTCTGTTTTGTTCTCTTTGCAGGCAATGCCTTGAGAGGCAGCACTGAATCCTGCTGACAAGGTAGGCAGTTACCCAGTTGTTAACCTGGGTTTGGGTGGTTGAAAAACCAATGTTTTAGATTAATGGTTGACAAAACAATATTTTAGACTACAATTGGGCCTGAGTGGCTACCGTCGGCAACATTTTCCAGAAGTTCAACTATGGGATTTATCGATATCGTTAGTTACTTGGGCTGTGTGGAAATGTTGTCATTTAGTGACTGTGCAATTAATTCTTGTATGTCTTTTTTTGATTTACTGGGAACTAGCGCAGCAGAAAGGAAGGGAAGAAAGTGAGTCACTGGGTTTTTCAAGAAGTGGTTACAGAACTGTCTTCCACCTAATTTATTCCCAAGCTTTCACTGGCTTTGGAAAGTGCCTGAAGCTCAGGCATGGTGTGCCGTTCTCAGAAATGAAGCTGCTTGTACAACTGAAGCAGGAGAGCATGGGATCTGACTGACAAGCAAGGAAGAGGTCTGTAATCCACCAAAAGTCTATGAAAAGATGAACAGATCAGGAACTGTCTGAATAAATGCATTTAAAGATGCACTCACAAAATTGAAATAAGTAGTGGGATTGATGAGTGGACCTCACATTCCTTCCTACCTTATGTTTAAAGTAACGAATCAGCTGCTGATGTTGGCTAGTTCCTGGAGGAAAGAGATGCTGCAGCCATTGGATGTGCATGCAGACACCTGGGAGGGAGGTCCCTGCATGCCCGGGTTTCCTGTGGCATCAGGAGCTGTCAAGGGAGAGGCAGAGCCTGGAAGGAGCAGCCAGCCTACGTGGCTCTATCCCCAGGTAGGGGATGCTGCAAACAATTTAAAGTCAACACATTTTTCCAACCGCAATAGCCATCTCTGTCCTTTGCTTGGATGTTGCTAAGACTGAAGGTTTGCTCTTTATTGAAAGGTGCTTGCTGTAGCAGCACCCAGGTTTTCAGGGTTGTTTGGAAGGACTTTTGGAAGATTAGAGTGTTTCTGGCAGAAGATGAAATGGTTAAAGCTGACAAGAACATTTCCTATGAGCAGAAAAATACATCAGCTGGGCTTGCAGTTCTTTTTTACATCGGGTGCAGTTCCTTTTGTGATCACTAAGTGGTGAAGTTCAGCTGTGAGGACTTCATCAACAGTGTCTGCAAGCTTGTGGAAAGTTCTTCTGTTAATCTTTTGTTTCAAAATTGTAGCAGAGTTAAAGTGAGGACACCAGCAAAGCCTGGAATGAATCTTTGCATCGATCACTCACGCCCTGCTAGGAGGCTTTGGTGCAGAAGGTCATAGTTTCAGTAAATCTTCAGTGCTTTTTTCTCTATTTCAAGGCTGGCAGTTTTCCCTCTGACTTGGTCCAGAGCCTTGGTCCAGAGCCTGGTGAAGCGATTTGCATTGCTTAATAGCTGTAAAATGGTCTGGCAAACCACACAAGAACTGTTTTTCATTGATTTCACATGTTGGTCAGGCCAGAATGCCCTTCCAGAAATCTTGCAGGAAAATGCAACTATGAAAACAAGGAAAGGAAAATGAGATTTGATACTTCAAAGGAAAAGGACGACCGTATGAAGCAATCACAGTTTGCAGAGTGACAGGAATGAATTATTGAACCTACTCAAAAGCACATCCAAAATGTTTCTTTAGAGGAATACTGGTACTTGAGCTGTTTCTATTCGCAGATAATTAATTAGCACTTGGGAGGAGAGAAGGAACCGTGTATGCGTAAGCATGTCTGAGAATTTTTTTTGTCGTGTTATGATTTGGGCCCATTGGCTTCCCCCAACCTATTTGCATGGTTCAAGGTTAACCTGTGCGGCAATTCAACTAAAATAAAACATTTTTAATGCAATCATAGTCACGTGGTGTAGTAAGAATTTGCAGAAATAGAAGCCACCTAATCAGAAAGCAGAAAATGAAACGCAGTTTACCAGTACAGGTTTGATTAGCAAATGAGGTCTTGCCAGCCGGGTGCCCCGCCACGCAGTGCATGAGCAACCTGTGGGCTGAGGGTTTTGTTGGTTTCAGCAACGTGATCACAGTCAGCAGAAAAGAGAAACACAGGCACAAAAATGACAAAGCAAAAAGGCACAAAACCAATGACTCAAAACGGCTGCGTGAGCTATTTTTATGTCATCTCAGGTGAGGGCGGAGAGGAATGGGTGTACTTGTGGGATGGCAGCCCTGTCTTTCTGAGGGACAGGGCTGAGGAAGGTGCACGGACCTGCAGAGATGGGGCAACCTCAACGGAGGAGAGGGGAGACCAAGGCTCTGCTTTTTCCCCTAGGCAACATATGACCTGGGCCCTGGGCTGGGCGTTTGGCTTGCTCTGGTCTCCTTACCTGGAAAAAGAGTTGCGTTAGAGCAGCATCAGCAACTCCTGGGTCTCCACTCATTTACAAGAGGGGTGCAGACCCCTAACTGGGTCCTCTGAGTTACATGTTGGGGACATTTGTACTACTCATTGCAGCATGACTATTGACCTGAGCTGCTTTCCCTGAGCTCAGGTCTGGGCCAGGGTGGCCTTTCCTCCTGCCCCTTGCAGACTGACAGGCATCAGGTGCTCAGCCAGCTTAGAAATCTGGGATTTTATTTAGGCATTAGCAAAAACCCAACCTTATGGAAGAGGTATTTGTGAAAAACCCAGACTTGTAATCCCATTGCCCCATCTGTCTAGCAGCCTAGCTGGGAAATCTTCAGTTTCTGGCTCTGACATTTGTTGTCAGGTCCCCCAAAATTTTTATTATTCAGCTGAGTGCTGGAGGGCAGGAGGTTTTTACAAGATACCTCTTACCGTACGTGCGGGAAGAGGGAATGTCCCTAGAGTAAGCGTGACGTGTATAAAAAAGGGGAAGCCATGCTCAATGGATCAGTTGCTCTCTCGTCTCACTGAGGGCACAGCTAAGATGATGGTCGCTTGCTTGCTCCTCTCCAGCATCTGGACCGTTGCGTCAGGTAACTCCCTTATCTGTCTGTCTCTGTTGTTACTGTAACGGCATTAGGGACCTCAGTGGCCCTGCTAGCCTGCCGCTGTGCTGCTGGGTGCTGCGGTGTGTCCCCCCTGCATCCCCTGGGGCGAGCCCAGCAGTGAGAGGACACTTGTGGCACTGCACGCCACTGCACCGCTCGTGTGGGGCTTCAGACGTGTCACTGCTGGTAGCATTGACAGCATCTCTCCTTAATTTACCACCAGTGCGCTTATAAGCTGCAGACAGATGTACAAACTTATTGCAATTTGCAAATAATAAACCAGGCAAATGTCCAATGCTCCCAATGACCTGTATGACTGAAGTTTGATTTCATCTCCTGTTGTGGCTGGGATTTGGGCCAGAGTATGACACTGATTTGCTTTAGCCAGGACGGAAGTATTTGTAGTGATGGACATGGTGCTTGTAGGTGTCTGCTCAGGCCACTAAAAGCATGGGTATGTTACATTTGGTTTTGTAATTAAAAATCATTTAAAAAAGCCTGAATTTGTTTCAAACTAGCTTCCATGGTCATGGTTTGTATTCTGCCTATGGCACTACTGAGCTCTGAAAAGCAAAATGAGTGGCACGGCTTCACAGCTGGCTTCTTGATCTCCTGCGGAGATCTGCCTGGCCACAGCCACAGCCACGGAGGGGGCAGGAGCTGAGCGAGCTTTGTCGGGTGGGTTAGACAAGTGTACCTCTGGGCACTGCAGACAGCCTCGCTCCTCTTTAAAACCTGCAAAGATATTTCCCTTTCCTGTAAATTGAATTCTATGTTTTCAGTGTTGTAACTGTCCCTGCTGATATCTCCCTTCCCATCCTGAAGTAGACAAACAAACTTTAAAAACTATTACCCTAAGAGGACTGTGGAGCTGAGCTGTCAAGCCTGGGAGCACCCATTTTGATTGCCTGTCCCTTTAATAGTTTTTCCACATGTGTCTGTGAATTGGAAAAGGAGTCTGATTTTTTTTTTTCCCCCTGGAGACCTCTGATACCATGGCATTTATGCTATGAAAGTTTTCCATCTGTGGGCCTTCAGCAGGGTCTCAGCTGCTTTCCAGCTGCACAGCCTCAAACCTGAGATGGGAGGACAGATGCAGTTTTCCTCTGGTCCTCCCTACCTTGCTTTTTCTTTCTGGTTTTCTGTTCTCTTGTCAGTCTCTGACAAATGTGGGTGCACAACGTATAATGATACACATAAGAATTTTTAGCAGCTTTACTGATTTGCTTCTCACTGTGCTGCAGGAGGGCTCAGAGAGTGATAATGCACCAGTGGCCATTTGGACATTAGCACGGCTGAACGTTTAGGGAACCTCTCCACAGGTGCCCGTGGGATAACAGTCTTAGCAGACAGAAATCAGTCGCTCCCAACACTGGAGCTGTCTTTCTTGCTCGCGCTCTCTACAGCACAGGTATCAGGCTGGTGAAATGCTCTGTGTGAGAGGTGTCATGTCCAGCGAAACTCTCAGGGCAATTCTTCTGAGCTGCATTTTCATTTTTTCCCTGGATGGAGGGGCAGAGAGACCCTCCAGAGCTGCTTTGCTCAGGACTGAGAGCGGGGGGCTGGGGGGGCATCTGCTGGGGGTGGGTTGCAGAAAGGCGGTGAGAAATTCTGAGTGCAGCACCCGCTTCTCCCCCAGGCTCCGTGCAGGTGATGTACAGAAAGTTCCAGTCAGTCCGGGCAGGAGAAAACGTTACTTTTTCGTGCCGGTCAGTCACGAACGAAGATGTGCTGCAGGTGACCTGGCAGAAGGAGACGGATGGGGCTGAAGACAACATAGCGACATACAGTACAATGAACGGCCAAAAGATAGCGAAGGCTTATGTCGGCCATGTGAGCTTTGCCCACAGTGAGTTACAAGCCTCGGCCATCTCCCTTCATGGAGTCACCCTCCAAGACGAAGGATGCTACAAATGCATCTTCAACACATTCCCCTCGGGGGCTGCCACCGGCAGGATGTGCCTCAAGGTTTACGGTAAGGCATTGTAATCGCGTATGGGCTGTCATCTGAGGACCAAGTCTTTTCCCTGGGAAAACCCTCCCCTGACCACTGTTCATTGCTAAACTGCTGCAGGAAAGGTGGCTCAGCTTCCTCTGCGGCTCTCCCTCCCTCCCTGGTTTTACCTCTGATGGGAAACCAACGTTCAACAGTTCTTTAATTTTCTTTCCCTTTAAGTCAACAACAGCGAGATCGAAAAGCTGATGTGTAACCTATGACTTACTCCACGTTTCCCTGGCCACGTGCTGTGCTGACAGCTGGCCCGCCACAGCTATGAACCCCACGCTCCTCTGCTTCCTTTCACTGCTGCTCTCACCTCCTAAGCGTGGAAACCAGGCACTTTTTTCTTACTCTGCCTTCAGTCTTAAAAATTCTAAATATTCAAAAGGCAGAGTAGCATATGCGTGGCCAGAGTTATCTGGAGGCTGATTTTGAAGCTATAGTGAAAATGACAGTAGTTAGGCTGGGCTCAGGAAAAGATTGCAAAAAAAAAGGCTGAAATACAGTGCAGCTCGTGGGCTTTGCCACGTGAATATCTTGTGCAGAGGTCAGCATCAGTTAGCTTCAAAAAGAGAGTTAAAACAAATCATGAGTGGAGGCGGCAATATTTGACACCTCCATACGAAATCATCAGCTAGCAAGATAGACAAATAGATGAACTCAAAAGGAACAAGGGTGAAAAGCTGTTTATCTTTTGAGGGAGGGTCTTGGTTTTCTGCCACTGAGAAAGCTGAGACATTAAGCACGCCCTGAGGACACCCTGTTGCCTCCTGACTTTCTCATCCGTGACCCTGCTGTGGGAATGTTGGCCAAAGATCATTTCCTCTGTGGAAAATATCAGTGTCTGGGACCTGCTGCTGGTGGTATGACCCCTGCAGAGTATTTTTTTTAACCCTAGTACCTTCTGCTGACAAAGACACAGGCACATATGCCCACACGCATACCCATGTGCCACGAGTCCTCTGCATGGAAAAAAGATGACCCTGGCTTATAGGGGAAAGATGACTTAAGCAACAGGAGAAAGGGAGGGGCAGGGAAATGCAAGGGAAAACCAAGCCTGGAACAAAAGTTCTTTTTCCTCTCTCTTGGGAAAGCTCCTAGAGCAGAAAAGAGAAATTAGGACAAATGAACTCAATATTTCAGATATGAAGAGGAAGGTGTTCCTGAAGACACCCAGCCCTGAGTCATTCAGAGGGTAAACACTGATTATACATTACAGGAAAATATGGAAGTGGCTTGCAGAGGGATCCCATTCTTGTTTATCATGCAAATCTAAACATGGAGTTAGAATTGTTTTGGTTCGTTTGGTTTTTTATCCAAGTGGGGGAAATATTTCCCAAAATCATCAGCCTTGTGGCTATGATTCATCCTTTAGCAGAGCACTACTTTAAAAAAAAAAAGATGTTTTTTTCTGCTGCTACAAATACTCCCGCAAGCATCTCTTCCTCTGTCTCAGAAAAATGCATCAGCTGAGAAGGTTTTCACTTCTCTTGTGGGCAGGCGTGAGCCCACTGCTCCTGCTGCACCAGTGCGGGCTCGCACACCACTGCCAGGGGCTGGCTCGTGGGGGTCGTGATGGCCTCCCTGAAATGTGCTTCATTGAACATGTCCTGGAGGGTCACCGTGAATAAACCAAGTGTTCAGCACTGTGACAGAAGATTTTGGTTCACATACGGTGTATTTCCATTGAAGCTAATTTATGCGATACTACTTAAAAGCCACGGTCTTACTCCCTTATTCCCCAACTCATCATGACGGGAACAACTTGTCTGAACAAGCCCAGAGGACTCCTCAGGATGGAGTGTAAAGCCAGAAGGAATCTCCCAAGGCTCAGGGATTCAGGGCAAGGTGAGCAAGCCAGAATCACCAGCTGAAAATTAAATGCTGCCACGTCTTTGCCCTCAAGAGGGGACTGCCAGGGATTTTACAAGCTGGTAATTGCCCGGTTACAACAGCCTTCGCAAGAGGGGCTGTTCCAGGATGGGCATCGTCACTGCGTGACAAGGGGAAGTGAAACTGCATAAGAACTGGATATAACGCTGTGAAAAAAGAAACAGGTATGACTGGAGGAATCTCAGACCTGCCTGGCTGAAAACAGCAAACCCAAGAAGAAGCAGAAATTTCCTACTCTGTAGCAAAACCCATTTTGGAAGAGAATAGTTTCAAGTGTACTTGGTCAGTCTCTTTTGAATAGCCCGCTCCCCTTCCCCCTCCGTTTTGGTTTGGAAATGTTTTGCCGACCTTCATTGCCAAAAAGGTTGAGAATGAAACCCATGAAGGGGATAGAGTGAGCAGGTAGGGAGAGAGGGGGATGTGCCACATGAGAATAGGCAAGACTTGCTGGGTCACAAAATTCCCCAGGCATTTGCTAGGTTGTCTTTGGAGACCTTCTGCCTTCAGTGTAGATGGCACCATTTGCCTGGAAGTCTTGAGCACAGCGGAGAAATGCTATCACTATTTCTTAGACAGGGAAACCGAGGCATGGTGTTGCCAGTGAACACCCATAAGGTTGAAAAAGGGTTTCTGTTATCACGAGGCATACTGTAATTCCTAAAATTTTTTATCAGTCTCTCTGAGACCAGTCAAGCCTTTAAACATAAAAAGCACATCATGACCTGACACTCCCCCTTTAATTACAGAAGGCCATTACAGATAATCAAAGCTGATGTACTTCACTAGAAAGTCCTTTCTTCAAATACTTGGGACCACTGCCACAGCTTGAATTTTGGAATGTTTGCATTACTGCTCTGCAAGAGCTACTACAGCAAGTACTTGCACACAACATCTGTTGCAGGTACTTTTTCACTGGTAACAAATATTTTGATGAAAGGCAAAAGAAGAAGTTAATTTAAGTGTATGCATCAAATATCAACAGTGGGCACACGCTAACAAACAGCGTAGCGGGACTTTACTGCAAATGCAAGCGCTTACAGGTTTTGACTGTCCATCTATTACAGACACTTGCTAAGGGGAAGCTGAACCTCACAGGATTTTTTTCACATGATTATCACTCCTTGGGGTCCAATGCGGGAACAGAGAGGACTGCTTAGTCACAAGAAGAGCAGATGTGGAATGCATGCGTCTCTGCCAAGATACTGAGCCATTTTTCTCATCCCCTCTGGAAACACCTGTGGCAGCTTTCCTTTACTGCTTTTGGATATGCAACCTAATATTTGAAGTTAATGCTGTGGGTGCATATGTTATTTTTATGCATCCCGTGAGTGAAAGAAGAAGTTCAGAGTTCATTTATTAATCAAAACATAAACTGTTTGTGACACTTGTCTTTTCATAGATGGGAGATTTTGAGAAGTTCCAGCTGAAATCCCCTTACACGCTTTTCTTGTTGATCTCAGAGAAACACTAGTGGGTTTCATCAGGTCTGTGGGGTTTGAGTTTCTGTCTATGGATGATGCAAAAAATGAGAAATACACACTTTTTTTTCTAGGCAGGCACAACCATAGTGAATAAATGAGGTCTAGCCATTAAAAAAAAAACCCTAAACCGATGGTATACAATGTCTTGCTTCCACCCTCTGGCAGTTATAGAATCATAGAATCATAGAATCATAGAATCATAGAATGCTTTGGGTTGGAAGGGACATTTAGAGGTCATCTAGTCCAACTAGATATTTCTTCCATATATTTCTGTAATGTATCATCAGTGTTTACCCTCTGAATGACTCAGGGCTGGAGGATCCAGACAACCTTGTGAAGTGCATCTGGAGTTGTACCAGGAGGTTATAGGCACCATTATGCATCTGGCACAAGACTTTTCCCCCTTTCACAAGATCATTCGGTGTCTTCTACACCTCTTTCATATGCAAATCTTTGTTTACCTCCCAAAGGAAAAAGAACCATTTTTCCTAAGAAGAATAAACAGAACTTCTTTGTTTAAAAGTAGGATAACTAAATGATATTGATACATTTGCTAGTGTTGGGACAAAAATTAATTTCAGCATAAACATTGTGCTGACCATTGTTATTTTTGCTATGTAAACAGAAATATACACATTGAGTACTACTAAATATAGTAATAGATAATTTTTTAATCAGAGGGCATTCATATTAACTCAGACTTGAATGGAACTAGAATTGCCACTGCACTTCAATGGTTAAAAAAAGTAATATTCTTAGAAACAGGGACCTAGAAGTAGAGTGTGGACCTTATGCCGTCAGCACATGCACCAAAGTAGAAGGCAGGCTGGTGAGTTGCCGTATGGAAACCTGTGGATTGCACTCCCAAATGGAGCTACGTGCCTTTATAGATCTTGGCCTGAGCAAACTGAGCTAATCAGACTGGCTTTGAGCAGGGGCTTGGACTAGATGACCTCCAGAGGTCCTTTCTGACCCAAACTATGGTATGATTTTATGGCCGAGGAATAAATAGGTTATTTTCCACAGGGGATAGACATGTCCTTATGCGTTCAGATCTCCCCTGGAGTTCTACCCAGGTTGAAAACAGCTTCATGCACTCCTCCCCTTTCTTTATTCCTTTCAAATACAGTTTGTATAGGAATCAACAAGCAGGCTTCATGTGGGTGAGTAAGCATGAACGATGCCTGTAGTTCATCCTTCTTGCTGACTAAGACTAAATGTGACAGCATCCTCAAATCTTCTAGGGTGAGAAGGAGTTCAGAAGAAATGATCTTTAATGAAGGTTTTGAGGGATACCATGACGCCCTCAAAACCTGGCACTAGAGGGAGGAAAGTTGTACAAGCGCAAAACCTCCACAGGTGAAATCCTGTGGTGTAACCACATACAAATTCACTATTACTGTCTTGCATAAAGAGATGCATTTAGTCCTTTGTTCCACAAGCCTGCACATCTCAAACAGCAATAAAGCTAATCCTGCAGATACATTTAAGGGAAAAGAACAAGAATTTTCACTCATTGAAGCAGCTCAGCCCTTTCAGAGAGAGGAGGACATGTGGCTTCTTGGTTTCAGTACCTGTTGCTCTTTACTCGTCCATAATCACCACTTCTCAGTTGGGATGTTGCAGTGCTGCCGTTAATAACCGAATTGAAACACAGATTCTTCTACCCTCTTGTCCTCTGGTTTTGCCAAGCTCTTCATTTCCAGATTGCTGCCTGATGAATTTCATGTTTATTTGTCACCACTGGGGCTTTGGGGCGGGGGAGGCAAGATTAGATCTCAAGGTTGCCCTCCAAGATAATGGTAAATACAGATGCTCTTTGCTCAAGTGTGAGCAGAAAGTAATGGATTTTGTCACTTCATGTTTTACAGCCATCTCGGACCCCAAAGTGGAGGCTAAGCTTATACCCAGTCCAGACAAAGCTGAAAACTCTGAGAAAGTGGTGGGGATGAGCTGCTCAGCAACAGGGAAACCAGCTCCAAAAATCACCTGGCGTCTTCCCAGCATCCTGCAGCAGAAACCAAGGGAGTACCATGTCAGGCTCGGCAACCACACTGTGACTGTCATCAGCAATTTCACCCATGCCCACTCCAAAATCCTCCAGGAGTATCCCATTGCCTGCGTGATCCAACACCCCTCTCTAAACACGACCCTGGTCCTGCCCATGGACGCCGTGGTGCAGGGTCAGTATGCAACACAGCTCCTGTCCTGGAGCGGGGATGAGACCACGAAACACCTCCTGGGGTAGATCAGGAAACTCCTCTGAGGGTCGGGGGGCAGGTGGGGAAGGCACCTGGAAGAGCAGCCAAGGGTGAGCTGGGGAGGGGTGGAGGAGGTGCCAAGGAGAATCCAAACACCCTTGGCAATGGCATACAATGTCTTACTGCTTGTCGGGTGCCCTGCATGCTGTGATACGTCCCAGCCTCCCTGCCTCTGCCGAGGACTTGCAGGGTTTCCCTGTCACATAGCCTGACGCACCAAGACAACGTGCGGCTTTGGATAGCTCGGAGGGGCTGGGTGCCACATGCCCTACCATAGCATCAGACCCCAGACACAGGTCTGCTGGCGGTGCCGCTTGCATGCATGCTGGCACGTCCTCCCAGTGCCCCTATCCGCCCTGTCTCACCCCGGGGACTGGCCAAGGAATGTCTGAAATGGGTTGGGGTTGTTTTATTTTCTTCACGCACAAACTGAGTACCCACTGCTTTCCCCACAGGTCTGGACAGGAGCGTGTCACCAGCCATTGCAATTGCAGTGGGGGTGCTGGTCCCCCTGATTTCCCTCCTCCTTCTCGCCTGCCTCTTCCGCCACTGCCTCAGGCACCTACGTGACCCGGAGAGAAACCCAGCCCAGCCATGCTGGGTAGGTCCACCTTTCCCTGGGCTGCTGCAGGGCTCACCTACACCAGTTGCAGGGCTCACTGCCGGGACCCAGCTCTGCCCAGACACCCCCGAGCTGGCTGCATGCTGCCCAGCCCGGGCTGCACCCGGGGCAGGGAGGGACGAAGGGATCAGCCCTGAGCCAGACAGCTGGGTAGCAGCACGCTGGGAAGGGGAAACCTGAAGGTGCTTAGCTAGGCCCATAGGTGCCCGACAGTGACAACAGCTAGAAAACATTCAATTTTCTCGATGACAAGACATGCTGCAGGGGAAGCATCACTCTGTTTCTACCTTTATGCACAACATAGTTGTGCAAGCAGTGGCCATACCCTTGCACCATTCTTCTGCATCTCCTAAAAGAACCTCCCTGCAGCACGGCCAGTGCAGCTGGTGGAGGAAGCAGCTGTGAGGACATGTCTCAAACAAAATGGGGTCTTCAGAGGAAGAGCGTGCCTCTTTGTGGAAAGCCCAGGGCACCGTACTGCAGCAGGGGCCGAGGCACTGCTGGTTGTTCACCGAGGCCATCCTGGCACAGGGGGTGAAGGAGGCAAGCTCAAGGCAGGGGTAAACTGAGTGAGGTGGCATCGTTTCAGAAAATCACAGCCCAGTTTTTTGCTGAAGGCACCTCAGCCTGCTCGCGGGATATGCCCAGAGCACGCACGCTTACTTTTGATGGGTGTTTTGGAGACAAAAAGCAGTGGGAGGAAATACGATACATGTCTTCGTCCACGGGTGCCATGCCTCTAGGTCCAAGCTGGAGCCCGCTGCAGGGGGTTGTGAGGGGAAAACTTTAGTCTCCCCTCACACAGAGAGATAGAAGGAACCATGTGGTAATGCACACAGCCTGGATCTTCACCCCTGTGCTTAAACTATCCATATATTTTGAAGAAAGAAAAAACCACAACAGCCTCTCTTCTGTTAGGTCCTTCCTGCCTGTACCAAGGCCAAGAAGTATGGGCAGTATGGAGCTGTGGGCCGGCAGGCTCCTGCGGTGCCCCCCAGCCCCAGCGCAGCACTGAACACCTGAGCAGCCGCCTGCCCTACACGTGCGAGAGAGAAACTTCCAATGGCAACCAAAACAATGGCACCTCAGGCTTCCAAGCAAACCTGCTGTGACTTCACTCCAAGGGAAATACAAAAAAGGACAATTTATAATAGCTGTTTATTTATTTTGGTACACTATAATATTCCATTTTATGGAAAAAAGCTGTAAAGTATTTATTTGAGACTCAGACTGACTGTGGGGATCTGCATAATGAAACTCACGTTTTGTATTTTCTGGGGTTTTGAAAGTTATGCTTATTCCTTTCTGATATTTTAACTTTGCAAGCTCAAAACTGGGGGGGGACTGTCTGAAGCAGGGCAGCATTTTGTAGGTGTGCTGGCCTGGGAGGTGTTGCTGATGGGTCAAACGAGACCCCTGCCAGGAGCTGGGGTGCAGAACACCTGTGGAGCGGCCTAGCTTGCTGCTGTAACTTTCGCGTGTTGAACCTCTTCCCCAAAGGACACGAGAGATCAGGCCAAGGCTGCAGCTGGCCTGAACTTGTACCCAGGTGCCAGGAGCCACAGGCTTCAAGCCAGGAGTCACCAGGCATGAGGAAGTTGCCAACTCCGACTTCCACCAGCCTTTCCTAGAAAGTAATGCAAAAGCAAAGGAAGGGCACATAGATGTTTCCTTCTCCCCTCTTCTTCTGTGGTTTCCACAGACCCCTTCTTAATTTCCCTAATCCATCACAGCTGTCCTGTGTTTCAAGGCATCCCACCTGCCTGCAGGAGGACATAGGGGAATAAAAGGGCAGTTGGAGGGGCAGCAGGCCCCTCCTGGTGGATTTGGTGTACATTGTGGTGTAGTGGTAGGTTAGTGCAGTGGGAAGCAGGAGGCTGGTAGGAGCAAGGGGGTTGCAGATATACACCAGTGCAGGGAAACAAGTGTTACCTGTTGCTAAAATTCATTGCTTATAACCTGTAGGTCATATCTCAGCAGTTCTCCTGTAGTTCCCTGAATCCCACCCTATGCCCATGAAAACTTTCCTTGTAGACCCAGGGAAGGAGAAATAAGCCCACCCAGCTGGTGTGGTCTTGTGGGCAGCATGAAGACAGCCAGTGCAGGCTGTTTGCTCTCCTCCTGGCTTCCTGGAGCAAGCACATGTCATCTGGTTTTTCCTCACCCATCTATTTCAAAAGTGCATCCCAGATCAGGCCGAGTTGTAGTCAAAAAGCCAATAACCTAAAATGGAAGCAAGTGGGTGAGTTGAGAAAGAATAAACCCAGTCCTTACCATAAACACTTTTTTAGGCTCCCTAAACACTTAGTAATAGCGCAGCTGGTGAGTGCAGGGAAAGGGGAACTGGTTGCAACCGTCACAAGCAGGATTTTTTTTCTCCTAAGCCCCATAATTGTCAAAGGAGGAAGCCGCATTTTGCCCAAGCTTTCCCGCCATTGCAGCTTAATTTCCTCCTCCTCTGTGAGGGAAGGGGCCAGGCGAGAAGCAGGTTTTTCCCCTGGGTCGATGGTTGGTCAGGGGCAGGATGCGGGCAAGGGGGCAACGCTCAGCCCCCGGCACTCCTCCTGAACAGGCTGTGTGGTGTCAGCCCTTGCCACTCAGCAGGGTCTGCGCTTGCGCTTCAGGGGGTTTTTGGAGAGGTTCTTTTGAATTTTAAAAGGAGGTTTCCACTAACACTTAAACTAATGGGTCTTTTTTTAAAAGATAAATGAGTCTCTCACGGAAACAGGGAGTCTGGACACAAGTAATGAAAGGGATTTTCGGAGGGAAGAGAGAAAGGCACAAAGCTGGCGAGAAACCTTATAAACCCAGGAAGATTGCAGAGATTACCTGTTATTATTTCCCGCAAGCTGATCACCTGGAGTGGGGGAAAGCAGGGTTTGGAGTCATGAAAGCATCTGTTTATGTGCAGGATTGTAATTTCTTTTGCTATTTAGCTGTATGTTGAATTGTGAAAAGCTTTCATAGGTTTCTGCTTATGAGCACAATAGGACTAGAGACCGAGTGAGAGAGGAGGATATGGTAGCTTACAAGGAAAATGCTGTACAAGAAAGGAAGATGTTATTGATTTATTTATCTTTGACAGTATCAGAATGAGAACAGCAAATGACATCCAAAGGCAGAACACTTAAAACCAGTACATGTATTTGCCTTCATGCTATACAAAGTCAGCTACTAAAATGCAATGTCATAAAATGCTATGTGCTAGTGCTGTGGAGTTTGGCTTCATGTAGCAACAAAATGAATGTAAGCATGCAGACTATGTATAGTTAACTGGCTGTTAGCTAAAAAAAAAGAGTACGAAATAGATACAAACCACCTTTCAGGGAACAAACAAGCGCATGACTGAGGGGATCAGAAGTTTCTACTGTGGGTGAATAACATCCTAACTGCTATTCTGAGGTTTCCTTGTGATTATCTTGTGCTTGTCTGGCCAGGTATCTCTGTTAAGAATTTGGCAGTAAATCTTTGGAGGTTATATTCTAGATGGTTTTATACAGATACTTAGTATTTATTTTAATAAATAGCATCTGGACTATGAAAAGTTGCAAATTTTGAATAGGTCTTGAGAAGTCAAAATAAAACTGGTAAGATATTAAAGTGGAATAGACTGGTCTATTTTGCTGCTCCAATATGAGTTATATGAAGCAGGTTGACTTCGTAAGTAAATGGAAAGAGAGCATATTTTCAAAGTTTAATCTACAGGAATGTTCTGAGCTACTATCGCCACCACCAAAAAAAAAAAAAACCACAAACCACAAAAAGCCTAAGTTTTTGCCTGTCTCGTGGCTGGGCAGTTGTTGGTCTGACCCAACCCTGCCTTTGGCCACCTCTTGTCCCTGCAACTTGCAACCCACGGCAACAGCAGTGTCGATGCAGGGCATCGTTTCTCCTAACAAATGGAAAGAAGGCAAGCAGGAATGCCACCCTCCTGCTTGCCTCTTACTTGGGTAAAACTGGCTCTGGGTAATGTGTTTCTCTCTGCAAAGCAAATGGGACTATTTAGCCTGCACCTCTTGGCTCTGGGATCCTTTGATCTTGACATTAGCCAGCTTGGGTTAAGGTTTTAACTCATGTAGGACTTTAAGACAGTGTCCTTTTAAACTATGTATTTATATATGTTGGTATATAATAAGGGGTCCTCAGGCTGTATAAAATGTCCGGGTTCCTGTTTTGGCATGCCAGGCTGTTTTGGAGATGTACCGTGTTGGTATTTTTCTCTGCCTGGGTAGCGGGTTCCCAGTTCTAAGAGAGCAGTAAGGTGTAAAGGGATCACCCCAGCAGCTCTGCCTGAAGATGTGACTTTGAAATGTAGCTGAAATGCTGTCCTGAGACGTTTTACAAGTCACTGGCTGAAATAGGAAGAATATTCTTTTTCTGAAACCACTGCTGGCAGAGGCATGGGACTATATCCACACAGTGAAAAGGAACTTTGTTTTGGTTATAGAAGATGGAAAGCACTGTTTATCATTTCTTCTTTACGTGACCCTGGGGAAATGATTCATCTACTAAATACCACACCAGTAAATTTTCTTATGAAGTCAGGCATGGAAGAAAATATAACCTGTTGGTTTTCATTCAGTTTTGAGCACTGAGGCCCTGCAAATCAGCTGAAATAAGAGAATTGCACTAATTGAGTGCATTTTTCCCTTTCATAAATGAGACTATCGAACCAAGCAGATAAAAATCAAGCAGACTTTTGTTTTCACTCTTAGTATACCAGAAATTACTCATATTTTGGAAGCCATACAAAGGGCCTTCTCATACCTCCACTGCTTTCATCTTTGCTCGTACAAAGCTGTGTGTGAAAGGAGCACTGAACTCTTGTCCAAGCTGTTTGCAGATGGACTCTGTTGTAGTCTGCTCAGCTTTAGAAAAAGCCACCTGAAATTTCTGGGAAGCCTGAGGGAATCCTCAATCTAAGACCTATATACAATACAAACAGAATTTTGACTTCCCTAACTTGTCAGAAGCCGCAGTCCTTAACCACCCTAAGGAAAAGGAAAGAAAAGGCAGCTTGTCTAGTAAAAGAGCATTTGAAATTGTACATGAAAGACTAAGATGCAATGAAAAGCTTGCAGAAAAAAACCCTACACTTTTAGACTAAAAATTAGAGATTTTTTTTCAATCAGAATATTTTATTTGATATTATCCTTCAAATAAATTACAGAATGTCCAGCATCTCATCATAAACACCTAGGGTTACATTTTAGGTTTCAAGAAACAAATTTGCTTTGAGCCTTCCTTGTCTACAGGAATGTAGCTATTTTTATAAGTGAGATTGTGGTGGGTTTTTAGCTGCCCATCAGCTGAGTAAAAAGAAAGATCTTTGTTTGCTACAGGTTTTTCTCTAAATACCAGAACCTATACACAAAGACGAGAAAAGGGTGAATATCCTAGTATAGTTTTCTGAAGACCTGAAGACCTTTGCATATCTACTTCAGAACAGTCTAATTTTAAGGGTATTACGTATAGGCTGTCTCCTTTCTAGAAAGGTTTTATTAATAGAAGCAAGGTGTCAGTTCTCTACTCAATGCTTCAGTATTTATCTGTGTATACAACTTCAACATTTTTTTCTGAAAATCTTTATTGTAAAGATTTCTGACCACACCAAGACAACCAGAAACATTCCTCAGAGTCTAGCTCAGGCAGCACAGGGAAACCAAGACCTCACTGCATCACCAACAGAGAGTGCTGAGTTCCCTGCAGGCTCCTCTGGTGTGGAAACCTTCTGACTAGGATGCAAAAGAAGGGCGGGCTGAATCCTGGGTCGTGGGTAATAACATCCCAGCCCGAAGAGGGGGTGATGCACCAGGCTCTGCAGTGGGCTCTGGCCCAGCAGAATGAACTTGTGGTCATCGTGCAGTTTTAACTCCTCTAGTCTCAGGTTTGTGACTCTGTATCATTCTGCTGTGGTACTGGCAGACATGGATTTGGAGGCCGACTTGGAAAAACTGAAGCCAGAAGCTTTCAGGAAACAGCACCAGTCATTGCTAGTGGGACAGACGTTTTTCCTGAAAGGTGAGTGAGAAGGTCTGGGGACCCTCTACTTGATTCTCTACAGCTTCCTTCATTCCCTTAGCACACTTCTTCTTCCTTTGCTCTTTTTCTGGTCCGTGGGATCCAGACCTGATGATGTACTATCAACCAGGGCAATACCTCTGCCACAAACAACAGAAAGTTTGTCCTTTGCTTTGCTGTTACTTGACCCAGCCACGTAGTTTGTCTCTCCTGGTCTGTTCGAGGCTGTTTCCTTTCCCTGATGTTATTCCATCTCCTCACACCTTTGAGGATGCCTGGATCACCCGTCCCCTGCTGGGCACTCCTTGCCCTTCTCTATCCAGGGCTGTCATGGGGCTGAGCTGGCAAGTGGGATTTAGGGAGGAAGGAGGGAAGGAGAGGGGACTGGGGCAAAAGGGCACACACAGAGCCTGAGGGCAAGGGAAGGGGCTCTAAGTGGAGCCAAATGGGGGAATGATTTCCCCAGAAAATCTTTCAGGTTGGTAATTTGTTAGGAAACAAGTCCCTAGGGCTTTGCTGCTTCCAGGAGAAAGACTTCTCACAAGACTAGCTTTGCAATGAGAGTGTTATCTGGGATCTATACTGCTCTGTGGCCTCTTACTTCTGCAGAGCGTTAGCAGACTAATTGACTTGAGAAGTTTGGCCAGTTGGACAACCAAGCCACAGAGAACATATGCCAAGAGCTTGGGAAAGGGAATTTGCGGAGTGCTTGGAAAGCATACCGCTTAAGTGCATGAGCAAGTGTCCTGTTTTGCGAAGTCTGTGGAATTAATTAGCAATAGACAGTCTCATTTTGCCCCTTGGTTGGTGCCGGCTGGTGTATGACATGAGGCTGGCTACTGGTAGTGCAGCCAGGGAAGGAGGGGGCTGCTCACAGCTGGGAGCTGATGCTGCGGGAGGGAGGTGGCACTGGGTATCACACGGTGGCACTGGGTATCACACTCCACATTCCCCAGTCGGTTTCTGATCAAAAGTATAAAATCCCCATAACTTTCAAACTGAAGTAAACATGATACCAACAGGAAATGTGGGGGGTGAACCCTTTTGGGAACCTGCTCTCAGAGTGCTTGCACAGCTTTGCCAGGCCGGTATCTGCCCCTCTTGGCTCAGCAACTGGTGAGTCTGGTCTTGCAGTCAGGAGTGAGCCAACATCTCCTTTCTTCCTCACCCTTTTGTCTACAGGCTGGGACAAGGAGCAGGGTGCCCCTTGGTCTCCAGCAGAACTGAGAACAAGAAGCATGAATGAACAGAAAGGGGAAGAAAATACAGTGTTATAAAACAGCTGATGAACTGTCTTTCTCTTCACTAATAATTCTCCTCGCTGGTATTTGTTAGCAAAACTAAAGCCTGAAAAAGAGAGTGGCCTCCAGAAAATCATCTTTTTAATTTAATCCTAGGGCAGTTCTGCAGACTTTAAGTTTTTTTTCCTTCAGAAAATAAGAATTAATTCATTAAGGTCAGACTCTCCAGCACTTACAGTCCAAACATCCTGCCTTATCTGAAAAGTTGAAAGCATTGAGGTCGGGCTTGGACAAGCAGTCCTCCAAGATAGTTCTTTTTAAACAAACAACCGCATCTTCCAGGGCCTATGATAAATGCCTGAAAAGAGAAAAACAGCGAGTTTCTTTTTGTGTGTAAAGTTCAGGAACTACATAAAATAGAGTAAAAGCTGGGGAGGAGGAATGTGGGAGACAACGTAAGAAGTTGAACAGATTCTGTTTCAATAATCTGACCCGTTAGCAGGACCTTTTAGAGGTGCAAGTGCCATTTTTGTATGTTGTTATTTTGTATGTGAGCAGGTGGGGGCATGTTTTGCCCCACAGCACGCAGTTGGTCGGTAGGATCCCTGCCCAGGTAAAAAAGCAATGAAATTCAGAGGGTAAAGGTTGTTGCTGTAATAAAAATACCCGAGCCCATTTTTCTGCCTGGATAATGCAGAGTTTCTAGAAGGGGAGAAGTGGGCACAATTTAAGATGATTGCACCAACCTCCCCTCTCACATAGGAAAGAAACTGAAGATATACCTCCACAAAACTCTTTCTGCCTGTGACCCCCTACTGGTGCCTGCGCCTGGGTCTGCTTTCCTGTCTCCAGCCGGGCTCTGGGGACTGATGAGAGAGGAGCAGATCTGCTCTGCTCTGTCTACTGTATTTTGGGTGCAAGATCCACGTTGCGGTGCAAGCTGGTGCTGTGAGGCCTAATGAGAGGCTGGACGGAGCTCCTTCCCCCAACGGAGGTGCCAGGAGGGATGTTCTGGAGTCCATCTCGCCTTTTTATGAATTAATCTACAAGGTTCAGGGTGGAAAAAACTGTAAATCCATGGAAACCTGCAAGAAATCTAAAACATTACGCTGTCCCTCCTGATGGAGGGAAGAGTCAAATTCATAAATAGCAGAAATGAACACAGACAGAAAGTGTGTGGTATCCGCTTCTCATATTTTCCTGTAAGATAGCCTTCTCCCTTTCTTACAGAAAAACCCAGAAAAATTGTATAGAGTATGGTGGGTATCCTTCTGTAAATGTACATGATGCTTAAGTTCACATGGTGCTTAATCTCACCACTGGATTACAATGTGGCCAGGAGCTGTGCTGTGTGGTTTTAGAGCGAAACCCGTGGGCACAAGACCTCGCCCCTGAGCCCAGAAGCACTGTCACACCCCTGGCTCTCCCTTTCTGGAATGATATGAAATGCAAACACATGTGGGGTGGGGAGACTTCAGCCAAACCTGCCCTCTGCAGAGACTCCTTTCATAATCCAATTTGTGGGTTTGGTGTGCATGCAGGTTGGGGCGAAGCGGTGGCAGATGTCTTGACACTGCCCTCTTGGTAGAGAATCATCTCCTGTTGTTGCTTGTGAGTCCTCTGTGCCATGTCCGGGGGAGGAAAGCGACCTCCGCAAGGAGCCTGGGATCAGTGCCCAGCATGGTGCTCAGCAAGCCGCAGAGGCGGTGATCCACAGGCAGTGCCTCCCTGCCCACCCTCTCTTCCCTGCCAAAGAGAAAGGGAGTGGGGGCTGCTGGGGCCTGTGGCCCCTTGTTTCTTCCCTCTCCGCCAGCCACCACCCATGCTTGGCAGGAAGATCCCACATTTACACCTTGTGATGTTAGCATGGAGCTAACAACAGGCAACACCAAGCTTTGCTGCTGGGGAAAAAAAAAAAAGGTGGTGCTGTTTATTTCCAGCTCTGGCAACCAGTGCAGTTGGCAGGAGACAAAGTCGCGCTGCTAACCCGCAGCGATTAATGATTGACCAGGCTCCCGGGAGGAAATGAGGGGACAGTTCCCGCCTGGTCGGCTGGTCCCTGCCAACCCAGCTCTGCTGATTGGCCTCCGAGGAGTGTTTTGAAAAAAGGCGCAGAATCTTCAACCGTTCCCCCGGGCATGTCAGCCACCCTCTGAGGGATGCAGAGAAAGCGGGTGAGCTTCACGAGCAATTGCTCTGTCCCAAAATGCTTTTCCCTCTGCTTTTCTGTGCCAAAATCTGCCTGCTGCTGCTCTGTGGAGGCTGCCAGCTGAAGGAGCCAGCGATGGGTGAGTGGAGCGCCCTTTCCCTGCACAAGGTTAACTCCGGAGCAGTACCAGCCTTTCTTGGCAAGCAGAGAAACCCAGATGCCATCCTGACTGAAAAATACTAGTTGGTAACTGGAAGAGCAGCTAGTAATCTGGGGGCTGGTCGGCAGCAAAATTGGGAAATGCAGGTCAGAGAGGGCACAGGGCAGGTTGTCTTTGCACTCAAGCTGTATATTCAGCCCGTATATTCCCTTTCTTTGTAAGTGTTGCTAAGCTCCTCAGCACAAGGGATGGAGCAGGTTTGCATTTCCAATGCACATATCTGGGTGGTGCACACTTCTGTTGGGAGAGGCTGGGGCAGGGGGGATATCCCTCTGCAGCAGTTTGCACTGCCTTCCAGCTGCGGGGTGCCCTGGGCTGCTCTGCCTCCCCCTGCACCCCTGCAGGTGCCAGTGAGATGGGAGCAGGGATGCTCTCAGGAGCGAGAGCTGCTTTTGCTGGGTGGTTGCTGTGTGGTCTGTAGAGGACACCTCTGAGCTCCTGGGGACAAAGGAGAGCTAAGAGTAACGCACTATGAAGAAGCAGGCAGACGAGCCCAGGGCTCGAGTTTGCTGTGCTTGCTAAGGAGCCTGCCTGCCCTCTGTTCCCATGCCACCTTCCTCCTCACCACAGGAAAGGTACAGCATAGGCTAATGATGTGACGGCCACCCATGAGACCAAGGTGTCTAAGGTCTCTTGGTGTGCCACACGGCCTTGTGGTGGAATTCCTTGCTCCAGTGCTCTGCAAGATGGGAACACTATGACGGGATGCTTCAAAGCACTATAGCCTTCCACAAATGAATTGCTTTTCCTCTTGCTCTGATTTTGGGGCTTGCTTTTTTCCTAGGTTTGAAGGAAGCTGTGAAATCTGATAGCGTTATTGCAGCAGCCCTTGGTGGAGAGGCAAATTTCTATTGTAACTTCTCACTCTCGATGGATGTTTTGCAAGTCACCTGGCAGAAGAGAAACGGGTCTTCCTTCCAGAACATGGCCACCTACAGCCCAAACCATGGGCTGAGGCTGATAGGGTCATTTCAGAAGAAGGTGCGTTTCACTAGAGCAAACCTGAACGCCTCAGCTATCACACTCCAAAATCTCACATTCGAGGATGAGTCCTATTACAGATGCATTTTCAACGTGTTCCCTCATGGCTCTTTCAGCAAAGATATATGCCTCAACATCCAAAGTAAGTTTTCCACTAAAACCTTCTCACTTTCTGGCACTCAGCACAGGTCTGATGTAGTCAGGAGGTGGGTAAGGCATTATCCCCTCCACCACATGGAGACTTTCCATGCACCAGCATCTCCTTGGTGGATAGTCTCCAGAATTGCCACACCTTTCCTCAGAGGAGGTGAAGGTAAATAAGCCAGGAGCTGTTTTCAGATAAGAACCCCGATACAGAGAGGTGACCCATCCAGCTTTGACTGTAAACAGAGTGTAAAAAGTACCTTCTCTTTTCTCTCTCAGCAATTTCTGAGCTAACAGTGGAATATGATTCCCACCTGCTCACCGAGGGTCTCCTCACCGCAGTTTGTTCAGCAACAGGAAAGCCTGCCCCCAAAATCACCTGGCTGGATGACAGAGACCTGGATGAGTCCCCTGAAATACACCACGTCCAAAATGCAAACGGAACAGTAACAGTGGCAAACAGAATTACCTTCTCTGCCAACCACCTCCATGCCCTGGCCTGCCTCCTTGACCACCCACAGGGAAGGAAAATGAAGGCAGTTTACCTGGAAAAAGGAAGGGAAGGTAGGCTGCATTTGTATGGAGAGGTGCAGCATGTAGTGGGGAGCACTTAGGAAAGAATGTGCAATTGTGGGAGTGCAGCTTGTACTTACATAGGTGTCTCTAGATATTTTTCTGGGAGTTCAGACCTCATGCTAGATGAAGATTTCATGATTTGAAACCATCCAGAAGAATCCTCCCTGTGGTACCTTTGTGTTTGTGTGGTGGGTGTGTGCATGTATATATCTAATAAATACATAGATTTGTGTGTACATATGTATATATGTCTCTGTATGTTTATATTTCTATATAATCACTGATTTAGAGCAGAGGCCATCAGCTCTCCAGCAGTATCTACAGCTGGAGGGTACCAGCAGAGCAGGCCCCTGGCTGTTGAATGCTGGGGAACAACATTAACATTTCACATGGAAGACCTTGCAGGAGGGTATGTCTCAAGAAGGATGGGAGACTTTCCTCATGATAAAACTTCTTCAGACAAAAAGAGAAACACAAATAGATCAGGAGTAAAAATGCTGGGGTTTGGTTCCCCTAATACCAGGGAAATGTGAGACCTTATCAGTATTTATTTAAAAAAATAAAATAATTCCTCACCTACCACACTGTTACGTTGTTACGTTGTTCCTTTCTCTTCTTCAAAGTATAAATGAGCACAAACTGATGAATGTTTCACTTCAGTCCCCACCTCTGTAAGAGGACATGAGAAACATGTTGACATCTCTCTACGTTCTGTGTGAACTTATTGGTTTCTTTTTGTAGGTGTTCAGAAGAGCATAATCGTCATGGCGGTCTTAATAGCTGTGATGTTCTTAACAATCTTGATACTTTGTGTCATGAAACTAATCAACAGAAAAACTAAAAAGTAAGATTAATTTCCATTTTCTTGCAAATGACATGGCTTGCCTGTGTTCACCTTGCAGTTTGCCTTTCTGTTTCCTGTTGGTGTTTTTATATACCTGCCCTGGAAACTTATCCAGGTGGTAACAACATCTTTAAAATAGCAAGATTCACTCTAAATGTCAGGACGTTTCTGAGCATTATGTGACTAGTTAATTTTTTTTTCCAGACTGATGAGATGTAGTGCACCCAGAACACCTGCAAAGGAGAAAGGCTTACACCAAGACCTAAGCGAGAAAGCCGCAAGCCTACACACGCCGAAGGACCAGCACGTTGTTTATCAAAACGAGGTAATGCAAATGCCTAAGGCTTCCATAATTATTCACGTCCTTCAAAAACCTTGGCAACAATTACCAGGAATGTGACAAAACCCTTCCATCGAGAGCTGGGGTCCTCTCCTGCTGCCATGTCTTTGCTTCCTGGGACAGCCACACTGGGTAGATGACACCATATGTGCCCCGTCTAACCTCTAGCAATGCTAGGGGATGACTGGAGCATGAAGGAGAAAAGTTAGTCAATGGTTAGGTAGAAAGACGTGTAAGAGGTACTAGAAATGCCCAAGAGGGCAGATAGGATGTCCCTTCTGGACAAAGGCGAGGGAGTTCTGCAGAGCTCAGGTGCTGTAACCAGCAGCCTCACACAGAAGTTTCCCCAGAAAAGCCTGCCCTGCCCTGCCCTGCCCTGCTGGTCACACAGGCATGAAGGTGCTCTGGAGGGCTGGTGGCATTCACAGATAAAGCCAGTAAGTGATCACAGCTAGGAGTAACCCCCACTAGCCACTTTCCTCTCACATCCCACAAGTTCCCTGTTCTTCTTGCAAGCTCTTGCTAGTCCTGTGCTGTGAATGGGAGCCCTCTTGTCTTCTCGTCATTTCTCTCTGCCAGATACGATAGAGCTTTGTCGTGGTTACCGCACCACTGTGCTGGGTCTTTTGCAGGAGCAGACACCAGGCTCCTCACTTCACAAAAGGCTACCAGATCGGAAGAGAAACCTGAGAGAGAAAATGAATCGCAGGTGCTTGTTTTCAGAGGAAGCAGAGAACCTGAATAGCAACGTCCACAGCGTGTTTGAGAGGGGACCTGTTAGGTTATGCATCAAGGGCATCGGCTGCACACCCACGAAGGAGGACACAGAGGCAACGGCAGGTGGGGAGTCCAAATAACACCCCACCCCGGCTGCTCTCCAGCCCAGCACAGGAAGGAGAGACATCAGCCCGCTAAAGACCCACCTCCACAAGCCCAGAGGAGGACAGGGGCCCAAGGGCAGGTGTGGAGCCCAAACTAAGGACTTGGAGGGACACCTTGCCCAGGCCCCTCCCATGGATGTCCCAGGAGATCCTCAGCCCCAGGGTCCACGTGTGAAACCCATCCAGATGAGTCATCAGTGGAGCACCTTTCTAACTGAGGGGGGTCATTACCTAAAGGGTATGGACACATGATGAGATGCAGGGGAGGAGCATTTTGGGATTGTACAGGACTTATTATGGGATGCTTAGGGGAGGAACCAAAGGTGAGAAAGGGAGGAATAAAGGGATAAAGAGGTCTGGTCACACCTACGCAGGAGGCTGGTCAACACCTTTGTCTGGCCATGCCCAGCACCTGGTCACCATGGTCTGTCCTGTCTTCTCATTAAACTCCATTTCTAACTCTTTTCCTGGGTGAAAGACTCCCTAACCTGTGTGCATGTGTGTATAGGGACCTGGTGCCAGCAGCTGGGCCAGGACCACAGGCCAGGGGGCTCATGTGCCTGGGTGCCAGCAACAGGGGAGACCCGAGTGAGAGAAACCAAGTGCCAGCCACCAGTATGGACCAGGGTCAGAGCCTGTGTGTTCCTGGTGCAGCACCTGGACTGAGCATGGGTGAGCATGTGAGCACCAGCAAGGATGAAGCCAGACAAGCAGGTGGGTAGGTGACATGTCCTGGGACACCCTTTGATGTTTCACAAGTGATCAGGTGGAAGGATCTGTGCTGCAGAAGCAGCAAGACCCGTGGAAACGTACCAAGAGCGGTATTTCGAAAAAAGTTATGTTTTTAAGGGCTCGAGCTAGAAAGCTTCCCCTCCGGCTCTCTGTATCATTGCACGAGGTGTGTTAGAAATGTCCCTCCGATGTATTTGCAAAGGCTCTTCTAACAGCCTGTGTCACGGTGCAGCCTCAGCGCAGAGCACTTTCTTTTTGTAATAGCAGAGTACCCTCTAGTGGGGGAGATCACAAATGAAAGTGAAAACGCCTCCAGCGAGTCCTGCATCAAAACAGTAACTCACGAGTGCTATTTTTTTCTCTTTGGACTTTCAAATAGTCTTTTGGTATCCAGCAACCCTATCCCAGGTATCAAGAAATTACAACCACTGTATCCGAAGACATTCAGGAACAACACAACGAAATGACTTTATGAGGGTTGTCCTGTGGCGGACACTGACTGTGGTTGCTGGAAGAGAAGGTATTGAAAGGGACTGACAGAAGGAACTGGGCATTTGGTTTCAGTCCTGCCTTGCTCTCCTGGAGAAAGAGCTCTTGCAAAGGACCAGGGAAGGAAACGTGGAAATATTCCCAGCTCTGTTCTCCAAGCTGCCAGGCTGGCCTGTGATGGATAAAAGAAGGTGTGTTAGAGGAGATGTGGGGATAGTGGGCATTTGGTAGTACCTGGGAAGGCATCTAGGTTGCCCAAATCCCTCTGACAAGTTCTGCCCAGGGTTGCCTCCTGAGAGCACTGGATTTTCGGCAGCTGGGCTTCTTGGTCAACAGACCTTTAGAAAACAATCTGGAGCTCCTTGACCAAGGGAACTTTAGAAGTCAATCTCAAGTGATGTTTTAACCAAGAGCCGCTCAGCATTTAAAAGCCAATTGTTCCGTGCATTCTGAAAATCATGCGCTGATTCAGCTTGCCTTGAAGTTTGTCATGCCACAGGCATGTAGGTTACAATGGGGGACTTCAACTTGGCATTCCTCAAATGAGAGTTTTCTGAGATTAAATGTTCATGGTTTTTTTTTCCCCCAAGAAATTATCTGTGTTTTTTTCCATGATAGTCATGGACATGTATGTGATCTTCAATTGTGGCTATGATTGGAAGCCATCAATATATGTGTATAAACACAACAACAAAAGAAGAGGTGAGTGAGTTCAACTACTGCCTTTCAGATATAACTTTTTCCCAGGAAATGGAAATTGTAAAGAGAAATGTGCAGGCTTGGTTCTGTGAGATAGCGACCAGTGGTACTCCAGCTGAGTGGTTCAGAGACTGCTGAAGGAGGGGGAGAGGAATGGCCTCACCTCCATACTTCTGGCAGCAAGTACATGATTTATTCTCAGTGCAAAAGTGTAGTTTTTTCTAAGAGTAAAATGTTAGCTTTAATGATCGAGAAGGAAAAATTAAAATATGATGAAATGCACACCAAGGACATAGAAAACAAATAGGCAGAAAAAGTCTCAATTTTTCCAGAACGTCTCACTTGAGGGCTTTTTTAAAACAGTCCAGTACTGGATTTCTACAGGGCAGATGACCTGTTTTTCACTACTCTTCAGGTGGGAGTTTTAGAAGTGCTCTTTGATTCTTCCTGACGAAACAGAACTAATTGTTTCTTTCAGTCCTAGTAATTGTGGTGTTTCCTTTCAGAAGGAAAAACATTACCACTTTTAGAAGCAGAACAAAACAAAAAGCTGAGACCAAAGCTGTCCCAAAGCCAGCCTCAATAACAAGAGCCAGATAACATGCACAAGCTTGCTTTCTTTTTAGTGTGGCTGTCCTAAGAGATGAAGGAGGCTCCGTGGGACAGCAGAAATTAATATAAAAAATTGTAATGACTGTCTCACCTTTCTTTTATGCAATATCCTTCTTTCCTGACCATTTTTTTCTCCCAGTTACTCATCCCTAGGAAACTAGGATTTGCACTGTCTGGGGTGCAAGTCTATGTGTTAGCCTGTGTAACATGCAGCATGTTTCTGAGAGGGTCCACACAACCAGTGGTATCCACAGCCCCCCTGGCTGCCAGGATGCTCAGCCCTCTTGCAGAGAAAAGGCACATAAATGAAGATCAGTGGGAGAGACATGAACAGTCATCAACACAAAAAGACCAGACCAACAGGTTTCACTGGGAAACGAGAGAAGGGAAGAGAATGTGAGCTTAGGCATGGATATCTTAGACGTACCAAAGATGCACGGCTATATGATGCCCGACAACCCCCACTCCTGTTAAGTCCGTCTAATACCAAACCTCCTTTTACAGAAAAGTTTAAATTCCGGTGTCTTCCATTTTACACAGCTATTCTAGACGTGGAAAGCAAAGCAAAATGTAGAACGTATCCAGCCCTTTCTTGCCACGTAAAGGGACCCCAGAACTTTTCTGTGGTTTTAGCCCACCCACATGGTTAACTTTCTCTGCTGGGAAACGTGGCGCAGTTTGCACTGGAGAAATTGGCAGGATCACAAACTGTAAACAAATTAGCGTTTGCTTGTTCTACAGAAGTAAGTTTGAGAGAGAGAAAAGATGTGGTTTGTCCATGGTCACATGGTTGAATCACTAGCAAAATGACAGCTGGTGGCAGATCCTCTGGACCAGGCTGGACCTCCTAGTTGAGCTCCTATTTGAGCATTCATGACTTGAGGAAGCATTGCTTGAATATGATGATTAAGGGAGATATGCTAATTTATATGAGCAGAGCCAGAAGGGAGTTGAATCAGCAGAGCCTAACAGTCCTGAGGCAGGCAACATGTCCTGTAAAACTTAAAAGGTTTGGTTTTACTGGAATCTGTGTCACTGACTCCATTCATCCTCTAACACTTTTTTTCCTTTCCCTGTTAAATCATGACAACTTGCATCAGCTGTATCATATTCTTTTCCTTAAACCTGTACAAGTTTCGCTGGTTACTGGCTCAAATGGCTCTGCTTAAAAGAGGTCATTAGTCCAAAAATCAAGGGAAGAACCAAGAACTATGTTGACAGCAGAATGTGTCCACCTAGAAGGCAAAGGAAAAAATAAAGAATATACCTCATACCTCATTCATGACAGAAGGGATTTCAGATTGCCTCTTCCACCAGCACGCAAGGTGCATTGCAAGTGAAGAAATAAAAGGAGAGGAACAAAGAACTCTCTGGATTTTAGGACAAGAGGTCTCTACTTACTCTCTTTCTCATTAACTTCAAAGGCTTTCTCACACCAGAGAGTCAATGTCAGCTCAGCCACCGCCAGCTCCGGAGAAGGTGATGTACAAAGAACTTTGCAAAACTCGGCAGAGATTGCTGAGCTGAGCCAGGTCCTTGTAAAAAGAAACAATTGATATGAGAGCACAGAATAGGGCAGAAAGGGATTTTTGAATGTATTAATATATTCTATGAACATAAAAAGATTTTGAATTTTCTGCCATTGCTGGTCTGCCTGGAGTACTTTCCATTTGCCTCTGTCTGCCCTGAGGTTACCTCCGGTCTTCATCTACAACATCAGAACTACCCTCTCCTCGCTCAGCTCTAGTTTCCTCACTCTCTTCCAAAGAAGAAGCCCTCTTACTTTCCAGACCCTTCCATCATTTTCTTCTTTATTCTCTAAGTTTCCGGAGCCCATTGAAGGAGCAGTAAAATTTGGATAAATATAGAACTTTTCCACCTTGGTAGACGTGAGTTACAGCGTGAGCTAATATAAAATATTGCTCAAGTCCCCCAAACGTCCCCTTTATTTTCATGAAATAAGGGCAGTGAGATGTCCCTGGGACTTCCCTGCTTTTGTCACTTTGATGGCACAGGGCACTTCTGGATAAATTTGTTTTAAGTAGTCCACTGTTCTCTGGAGTTCCCTCTGAAATCCCCTCAACTATAGTGAAGGCAGGTGAGCACAGGAGACTTGCTAACACATTTTTCTCATAAAAAAGAAAAACGTGTGTGAAGGGTGTAGGTACATCAGCCTCAAACAACAAGTAGTAGGTTAATTGCTGGAGACCTGACCTGCTTTAGAGGGAACCCATTCTCTACTCAGAACAAAAAGGGGAATCTGGCAGAGAGAAATTAAGTGATTCGAGACCTACTCATCAGTCCTAGGAGATAGAAGAAAATGTTGAAAAAAGGTAGTGGCAGAGCTTGGGCTTTGGTTTGTTAGTTGGCAGAGGAAGGTCTCCACTAAATCGAACATTGTGGTAGAGAAGATGTCTCCAAGGACAGCTCTATCCAGCTGGAAGAGCCACTGCCCTGACCCCCAGCGTCCAGCAACAGGTTAGACCTCATCTGGTGGGGGTGGCAGGGACTTTCTTTTTTCACAGGTCAAAAGACACTGTTTTGTGCACTGAGGTACTGAGGGCAGTGGAACAGGCACGGTTAACAGATGGGTGAGCCTGGAATGACTCCGGAAAGGTGCAAACACCACCCTGTTCCTTAGGACAGTTTAATAGCAGTGCTCCAAATTTTCCCACACATCTGTGTCTTAAATAAGAAAGGGTTTCTGGGTTTATGTGGGCTCTTGGCCCACATAAATTAATTTTGGCAGGGGCTTGAAATTGTGCCAACTCTGATATCTTTCCCATGAGCAATGATGTTTTAAAACAGGAGACCTTCTGGGGCCTTGCAAGAGAAATGTTACAATTGGTATGAATGATGCATGAACACTGTGTGTGTGTGTGTGTGAAAGCAGCTGACGCCAAATGTCCTGTATTGACTGCAAAGGTTGTTGTTTCTAATTAATCAAATTGAGAAATGGGTTGTTTCTGTTAAGCCTGGGACAAGCCTGATAAAAATACAACAGAGACAACTTGTCAGTGGAAGATCCTGTAGTCTAATAACAGGAAGATGGCAGCAAGATTACCCTGTACCACTTGTGCTGCCCCTTTTCCGCTCAGCCCAACAGGAAGGTAACAGCGAAAGCAAAAGACCACTCCCAATGATATAAAAGACATATCTCAAAATCAGCTTTTCATCACCAATGAAGAGGAACCCAGAAGATCCTGGACAGACCATTTGAACACCTACAGCTTGTGGGTATGAAACTAGGCATCAAATCAACTTGCCTAGAGATTTTGTATAATAAAATGACCTTCCCTTTCCATAAGATCTTCCACTGATTTTTTTTACGCTGATTTCCTACAGCCTAACATCAGAAAAAAAGGTAGTTTTTGTTCATTTGGGCTGAGGATCCAGAAAAGAGGCAGAGTCTAGGTCTAGGACTCAAAATTTTATTGCTGACTATTGCCAGGCTAGTGACCTGCTACTGGCAGTTAGTTATTACAGTTTATGGTAATTAAGAAAAAAACAATTACCAGGTCAAGAAAAACCTTGGTACATTTGTTGTGCAACTTCCAGTGAAGCCTTACAATAAATAAGTTCAAGAAATTGATTTGGTCTGAAAAAAAACAAATACTTCCTGGAACAGTAAGTGTTCGCAGTTGTCACAGTTCTTGGCCATTTTTATTATTATAAATTTTATTATTATTACAAATTCTATTATTGTTAACTTTTTGTTATTGTCGTTGTTATTATTATTCCATTATGTTCTTGCCCTTGGATTCTAGTTCTAGTGTTTTGTAATAGCACAGAAGTCTTTAATAAAAATTTATCGGTGTGGTGTGACTATCACTACCCTTAAATTGAAACCATGGAAGAACACGCTCTGGAACATAAAAGCACTTTGCTCTGTTGCACTCTGGGATGCAACCCAACATTTCTTTGCAAGGAAGTCCGGATTTGCGTTGCCGATTTTCACAAGTAGAGAAAGTCCCGGAGAGCCGATGGACTGCTGCTGCTGGGCGAGTAACAGGGGCAAAGGCGATGGACTTAACACAGGCTCTCGCTGCTTTACCGGCACCAAAACCTGTGACCGCGGCCCACCGCGGCAGGTTCCTGCCGATAGGGAGAGCAAAGGCGCCCGGAGCACCATCGTCTCTCTCCGGGGCTGGGCGGCGGGACTCCCCCTGGGGCGGGGCAGGCCTCCCGGGAGGGAGGCTGTGGCGGCCGGGGCCGGCGCCGCCTGTCCGAGGCCCTCGGGCTCGTTTACCCCCTCCCGGCTTCCAGGTACTTGGCCGTGAGTAGCCTTCCCCCTCGCCGCCTTCCCCCTCGCCGCCTGGGCGCGTTTACAGGTTTGCGGGGTACCTGAGGGGGTGGCGAGCGGCGGGTGTCCCTGTGGGGCGGGCGTGGGGCAGCCTGCCACCGCCTCAGGAAAGGCGGGAACCCGCCGGGAGGGCGGAAAGCTGAAGTGACCGCCCGAAGTGGGGCTGGGGGGAGAGGCCGCTGCCCTCCGCGACCGCAGAGGTTCGCGGCCAGGGTGGAGGTTTGGCCACCGCCCAGGGAGAAGGTGGGGAGCAGCTCCAGGCGCGGGATTTTGTGGGCGGCGGAGGCGCACCGGGCGCAGAAGCCGCTCCCGGTTGTCCCCAGGTGTTGCAGCGGGTGCCCGACCCTTCCCCGGCCTTTTCTAACCAGGAGGATCCCCAGGCAGTTGCTTTGTGAAGCTTTGTGTGATGCCAGAAGTCAGCAGGGACAAGTAGCGGCGGGTGGTTTTTGGAGCTGGTCGCCAGATGTGTAAAAGTTTTTTAAAAGCTGGAAAAAGTTTTACAGAAGGTCGCGGAGGACTAGTGCTGTATCCAGCACACGGATACAGTCGGTGGCTCAGCAGACCTCTGAGGTGTGGTTTGGGAAGGTATGGCACAGTGAAGGATTTGCTCTTTACTTGTCCTAATCTTAGAAGCTTCCCCCCCCCTTTATTTTCCCCTGTAATACGCTAGATCGGGCTTGTGACTCAAAGGGACTTTTTTTGTGACCGGTATAGCTACATGATAGCCTGGTTCCTCACCGTATGAAACCCTGTAGCTACACCGGGTATAAGCAATGGTGTGTTAAGGACTTTAATGGGTATTAAAGCAGTGAGATAGAAGGTTGTTATTGAAAACTCTGCTTTCCTGCAGGTGTGGTACATCTTTCACTGGTTTATAAACACTTTTGTAACTTGAAATTTCTCTCTGGCTTACCATGCTGGCCCTTGATTTTTGCATGTTTTTAGGAATAGCTATCTGAGTTTCTTAGAGCCATCCTCAAGTATCTGACTACGCTGTATTATCTGGCAAATTCATTATTCATGGGGCTTGTTGCTGGTGGTTTCTTGTTTCTTTATTTTACGCATAAGAACTTGGTCTGCATTCATACTACAGAATTGTGTCAGGAGTTGTTTTAGCACAGCATGTTTAAAATTTAAAGGCAGGCTACTGATTGCGTGCGTATGCATTGTGTTCACAAGTTTGCTGGGAATTTGTCTCTTATGTAGCTTCCTCCCCCCCAAATTCATTTATTTATTTGTCAGTCCTCCTTTTTTAAGCTGTGTGATAACATAGAAAAAGCTTTGCAGTTGATTTCCTCTTCTATTTTTTGCATGTCGTGAAAATCTTTTAAAAGTTGGGCTCTGCTTGTGTTCTTGACAGGAGACACTCTCAAGAAGCATCAGCTAGTTTTGCAGACATTGACAAAAAACCTTGGGTGTAGGTGATGTGTGTTACAGAGGTATTTTATGGAAAATAATATTTCCACTTAAATATGATGCCAGCTTCAGTTCCAGGCAGGTCTACAATTCAGCTGTATTGTGGCAATATTAACTGATTGTGAGGGAACAGGAAGCAGGTCAAAAGCTGTTCACTAGGGAAAGCAGCAACACAACCTTATTTTTGCCCCTTTCCCTCCTTGGAAATATATTTGTATGTAGCAGGTGTGGTGTGCCCTGAAAGTTCCCCAATTCATGCAATTTTGGACAGATGGGGAGTCCTGAAGTCCTCAGAGAAGTTGCTTTCTATTTATCCCTCGATCTCACAAGCTAACCCTACCTCTCTCCCAGTGCCCCAGCACCCTGGACAACCAGTATGTCTCGCTTCTGGTGGATTAATGCCTTTCTAACTTTCATCGTGCAATTTTTTTCCCACCTTGACAGGACCACTTTCTGTGTTGTGTGATGAGACCCGTCAAAAGTTGCAATCTGCCCCCAGAACTATGTTTTTCTCGCATGACAAAGCCGTTAATGTTTGCGCCCTGGAGATGTTGTATCGCCAGAAGATGATCTGTTATTGAGTCACACATCTCTCCTTATCTTTTTTCAGGTGAAGCAGATTTTCCTTTCCAAAATGACTTTCCGAGCTCTGGTTTTGTGTCTGGTTTGTGCTGGGCTTGGAAAGGCAAATGGTAAGTTGAATTTCCTGAAATCTGCCTAAAAATGGTTGGGGAACTGGTTTCTGATTCCTGAGGCTTCAACAGTCAGAATAAGAGGTAAAAATAGGTGAAACGCAGATCGATGGTGCCATTTGACGTATGTTAGATAGGTGAGACATAGACATGATGCTGGCAGATGTGACACAAGACTGCCTGGATGTCCTGGTTTCAGCTGGGTTAGAGTTACTTTTCTTCCTAGTAGCTGGCATAGTGCTGTGTTTTGGATTTAGTAGGAGAAGAATGCTGATAACACACTGATGTTTTAGTTGTTGCTAAGTAGTGCTTAGGCTAGTCAAGGACTTTCTTTTTCAGCTTCCCATGCTCTGCCAGCTGCATAAGAAGTTGGGAGGGGGCACAGCCCAAGATAGTTGATCCAAATTGACCAAAGGGCTATTCCATACCATATGACGTCATGCTCAGTATATAAACCAAGGGGAGTTAGCCGGGGGGCAGCAATCGCTGCTCGGGGACTGGCTGGGTGTCGGTCGGCGGGTGGTGAGCGGTTGCATCATTTGTTTTCTTTTCCCTGGGTTTTGTTTGTCTCTCTCGTTCTCCTTTTCATTACAATTATTATTATTATTATTATTATTATTATTATTTTATTTCAATTATTAAACTGTTCTTATCTCAACCCGTGGGTTTTCTTACTCTTGCCCTTCCGATTCTCTCCCCCATCCCACCGTGGCGGGGGGGGAGGGTGAGCGAGCGGCTGCGTGGTGCTTAGTTGCCGACTGGGGCTAAACCACGACACTGGAGCAGCATTTGGAGATGGGAGGGGCATGCAGCATCCCTTATCTACAATGCCACTGGACACTTGTTCACCTGAGTTCATAACTTCTCATAGTGGATCCTCCCCTCTGGAACAAATCTCTCTTTTTCTTTCCTTCCCTCTCAAATGCACTGCAAACTCTGAAGCTACACAGTCCAGAAATTCTCTTTAGCCCATTTTGCTGCTCAGCTCTCTGAGAATGGCTTGGTGTGTACTTCCCTTGTGTATTCAATCTTCCTCTAGCTTTTAGGAAAAAAAAATTGAGTCTTTGCTGAGAATGGGAAGCCATGAGCTGAAGTGGGAATAATAAACTAGTAATAAAAAGTCAGAATAATAAGTTAGTAATAAAACTGAAGTGGGAAGTCTACAGGGATGGGTACAGAAATAGGGTATGTCTTTTTCTTTTAAAAGAAAGCCAGAGCCTCAGCCAATGTAAATCAACATAACCTCATTGATTTCTAGGACGATGCAGAAGAAGGACTTTTTGGCGGAGGAAAACCATAGAAACAATATGTAATTGATGGAATTGTTATGTCTGTGGGCAATCCAGGCCTTAGAGCCAGCATTAGGCTTCTGAATATGTGTGATATCTGCCCACTTCACTATTTCATGTCGTTGCAGTGATTCCGCAGGCTGAACACAGAAACGTGAAGGTGGGCGACAACGTGACTCTCGGCTGTGCCCTGACAGAACCCAAGGATGTTGTGCAAGTGACGTGGCAAAAGGACTCTGAAAAATCACCCAATAATATAGCTACATACAGTAACACAAAAGTATTAAAGATTCACGAGCCCTATCGAGACCGAATGAATTTCACGAGTCTGGTACTCAATGAGACAAGCATCACTTTTTGGGACACTAGAATGGATGATTCGGGGTGTTACATGTGTCTCTTCAATACTTTCCCTTCTGGTTCCTTCTCGGGACGTACCTGCCTGAGTGTCTTCGGTGAGGTTCTCTGCAGGGATATGTCTCTAGTGGAAAAAGAGGTGTTTTCTCATCCACAGCATTTCCTTGAGCGGACTCAGGAACTGCAGTGGTAGGAGCATTCCTTGGTGGAACATGGTGTAGAAACAGAGCGTTACTGCTGGGGGCAAGACTCTGTGGGTTCATATTCAAGCCTGTTGTGGTGGTTTTGGCTCTGGGCTGTACTTGTTTGTTATTCTGCGAGTAGCAGCTAAAAAGCAAGGAGTGGGATCTTTGTTTATAAACCCATGACCAGTCCCAGCTCGAACTTGGGCAAACCAACATTGCCTGTTGCAGTTTCCTCTTGGTGCCAGGTACAACATAAGTGCTGTGAGCTGCTGTGCTGAACCCTACCATTAATAGGTAATTAGCAGATAGGAGAACAACACAGACCAAGAAATAGTTTTACTTTAACTTTAAAACCTGGGATTTCAGGTTGAGTGAAAGCTTTGGGGTACATAATTTCAGTATAAGGGAAGGAGTATTGAATCATGGTGGGGACCTGACCCAATGAACTCTTCTTGCATTCCTGTGCTGTGGGGCTCAGTGAGAATCCAGTAAGCTTTGCTCCGACTGATAATGGTTAAATGCTATTACTGCTTATGATCAGGTGCTCATTGTGGTGATGGATTGTCTCCTTTGTGTGTTGGAAGGTCTCAATGCATCTGTCCATTACAACATTTCCGAAGGTCGTTTGATAGCCGTCTGTAATGCTGTTGGCTTCCCAGAGCCCACCATCACCTGGAACAACTTGTTTAATTCTACTCCTACACAGGAGACAGTCAGGCACACCAATGGGCCGGTGTCCATCACCAGTAAACTGGAGATCTACAACACTCAGAGCATCGGTGTGCAGGACTTGACCTGCAGAGTAAGCAACGTGAATGAAAAAATGGAATTGCCTGTGAAAATGAAAGGAGGTAGGTGAATGACACAAGCTACTTGGTAGCATTCTCTTGGCCTCTGTGTTTTGCCATAGCATGTTTGGATAGGAATCTGCTGGGAAGAAGAGGGACTGAAATGTGTATGTGTCAAGTAAGAAGAAAGGAAATCCTGCTTTGCGTTCATTGCCGTCTTTGAGATGATAACATATTGGGGACCTCTCCAAGAGGAAAAAAAGCCAAACTAGTCAGCTAGGGACCTATGGGTTTTAGAGGCACCATGCATTTTGCAGCAAGTCAAACTTCAGTTTTCACGCAGGCCTTCATAGTTTCTTTGACAGTCCAAAGATAGATATAAATATTTGTCACCTGGTATCTATCTAGATGAATTAAAAACACTGTGGGTTGCTTAATGAACACTGAAGTGGAAGTTTTGAAATTAATAACAAACTATCTCTGAACAACAATTAATCAAACATTTCAGTTAAATTTACTACATGTTTTGGTACAATTAACCTGTGTATTATGTTTTAGTTTCTCTGACATTTTTGTTAAAACACATGTGCATAGCAGTAATGGTCAGGGAGGAATAGTATTTTCAGGCAGACAGGAAGGTGATCAGTTGAAGATACACTGGTTTTATGGGAAATCTTAAATACATCATTGTAACATCTGAATACCTTGTAGTGCTAATTTATTTATTCTTCCAATATTCTGTTCTGCTAGAAAGACTTTCACCCCATTTCTATAGATGAGAAATAGAAACATTAAAAGCTGAAGTGCCATTCTCAGTTCGCACAGGAACGTTGACTTAAGTGATTTAAAATTCATGTGTCTCCAAATCCAAAGCCTTAAAAGGAAGACCACTTGGAAATTAGGAAGACATGAAAAGCATCTTGGGATTGTGGGTTAATTCCCAAATTATGTTCTCAAGAAGTGATTGTTATAGGGGTAGTAGTAAAAGAGTAAGATCTGACTTTTAATATCTTCTGTCTAAAAGTTCAAAAACAAATTAGTTCTTAATTCTGAGTGACACTAACTGAAAAAGCATAATAAATCTTTTTGTCCTGTCTCAAATGCAATATTCTTTTGTTTTGGCCTTTTGAAAGGGAAATGTGTATCTCAGAAAGCAGGAAACTAAGACTGTTGTTGTTCCTTGCTAGGAGAATGAAAAATGAGCTAATAGCTTGTTGTTTTAACGATCTTGTATTTTAGAGAAAGAGAAATTCAAATGGATAGTTCAACCTAGCTTTGTTAAAAGACATGATAGTTTTGGCTTGATTCAAATAAGTTTTAATTCAGAAAATTTTCCAGCTAACATCAGTGAGCATTGAAATGAGCCTTTGTATTATCATTTTGATTAATGGCAGTCAAACGAAGTGGCTAATGTCTAACAATGGAGGGACATTTACACTCAGATGTTGGGTAGAGCTACTTCTGGGCATCAAAACATAGCCTGTCTTCTTTTCTGAAAGTTAATTTAGCCTTTGTGACAATGATAAGTGTTTAACAGTAAAAGGAATAACTTTTATTTTACAAACAAAAAACTCAAATTCTGGATGAACAAAAAAGCTCTTCAGAAAGTGTCAAGACTTGTATAAAGTTCTGCTTATATACACATACCAACTACCATATCAGGTATGGGGATGACAGTTTTCTTTGCCATGGATGAACATGAGTACATCTTTTCTTCACAAAGCATTTTCTGTGGGCAACTATGTTTGTCTTTGAAGACACACACGTTCACTCTTTCCTTTGAGCAATTGCTGCTTTCATGTAGCTTAGCAATAACTTTCACAATCTCAGTGAGGAACCGTTGTCATTAATCAGACATCCTCTTTGCTCTTTTTGCTCTCTTTCCTATATAAACTAGTTTAGTTTGGTGTATTCTTTGTTGTTTTGTTTTCACAGAAGAGGGATCCTCATTGCTTTGGCTGATGATTACTGCGGGGATTTTAATTGTCTTCATAGTTCTGATTCTGATCACACTGTACTGGAGGAAGAGGATATGCAGGAGGGGTTGAAGTGGTGAGTCACTGATGCATGGAAACCAACATTTTTTGTAGACCCCATAATAAGGTCTGGTCATCTGCAGAGAAGAATGAGACTTTGTTGAGATACCATTAAGGGGTATGAGACTGTCATATTGGACAATTAAACTTTATAATAATGTGTTTACAGTTATTAGAGGTTGCCTCTGTTGCATGTAATTTTAAGAGCTGTTTTCCCACTGCTATTGCTGAGGGACAATACAAGACTACAGATAGTGAGGGGAGGATGCAAGCAGAGCCAGGACATGCTGCTCATGGTTTGCTTTCAGGCAGAAGTCTCAGCAGAAGTAATTCACTGGTCTTTCGCATTTTCATGGAGGGCCACAAAAGTGTCGAGTATAAGTATACTCAGAGAATTTTTGGCAAAAGAGGTATGTTGGAGAGCACCCCACTCGTGCAGAGTGATGTGTCCTCAAGGGAAGGGCTTTCTTCTGGTCACAGCACCCTCTTTGTATTTTTAAGACAAACAGTGTGATATGATGGAGAAGTGCACTCAAACTTGGCATATGAGTCTGCTTCCTAACAATGAATTAAGGAGAAACTGCAGTCAGTGTAATGTCCTTGTATGTATGATGACCTGATCATGGATCAACTCAACTTTCTCATCTTAATTACTAATGACAGAATGAAAGGAAAAAATTAGAGCAGGGGGGAAGCCTTAGGCTTCAGAAATCACAGAAATTTGATGGTCATTTGTAGTTTCACTCTTCCTTAACCAGATCAAAATGCTGTGTCTGGCTTTAAATTCTACTAATATGTTTAGAAACACCAGCACACATTAACTCAGTTCCTGAATATTTAGATCTCAGTTCCTGAATATTTAGATACTTGCTTCATGAAGATAATGTGATATAAGGTAAAGAATTCTTTCCAGGAGTATCGGACCTGTCTATTGTGAACTTACAGCATCTACTGTTAAGAGGGGTTGATCTAGTAAATCTGCTACTGACAGAGACAAAAAAGTCTCCACTGAGAAGAAAGAGAAATGAACACTTCTTACACCCCAAATATAACTTCTTAATTGTAAAACAGATGTGAGCTTTCCATTGATCCTATAAACAATTCAGAAAAGAAAATTTCTGTTGTATTTTCAGACCAACCTGGAAGTTAAAGGGCAAGGAGTTGGCTCTTAATTTTTTTTTTAAAGAATCAGAAGAAAAAGGAAAATTGCTCAAAAGAAAGATGTATCTTTATTCTAGAACAACCATTCAAAACACAAATGAGCTTGTGCTAAGCAGATCTTGAAGGAGAGACCTTGAGGCAGAGATGACCTAGCAGAAGTCTGGGATCACCCACTAGAGCGGATCAGAGGGTGACCAGGCAAAGAGAGTGCTAAAAAATGCAGGTGCTGCCTTGCAGAGTTTCAAAGCCCCTTCGTTGCATGCCAGATGAGGAGAACCACGCTGGGATGCTGTGACTGCACTGGTGCCTGAAGGAGGAGCAGGGTCAGTCAGTGAAACATTGCTTGACAAGACTAGGTTGTCATGTTTAGACTAGGCTGAGAATGTTAACATACCTCCTGGCACAATTCTGGCCCTTGGATATTAATGGTTCCCCAGGCAATGCTCTCATGTGGTTCCAGAGATAGCTTATAACAGGACCATCCCCAGCAGGCAGTACGGTTAGCTTCACAGCAGGTTTCCTATGCCTACACCACCCGCTAGGTATCAGGCTTGGAACCCTCAAGCCATTTCACACATCCTTGTGCCATGTCGTGGGTCATGCAATTGCATATGATTTCTTGCTGCGGAGACACTGCTGTGATGCACAACAACAAAGCCTACACATTATTTTGGAACCTTTGAACAGAGTCCCCTCCCCCTGCCTTGTAAGGAAAACATAAGACACAGAAAAGCATAATATGTTTAAACTGAAAGTACTGTGCCCCTTCTTCCTTAGCTTCACAGCTTGAAGCCCCTCTGTGTCAGCAAGAGAAGTGGGGTCTCACGCCCCACTGCCTGAGAGGACCTCTGGATTCCTGGCCCCACACATGTGCTGGCATGTCACAGGGTTGAGACTTTGTTTTATGTATGCCCCCCATTCACCGGGGCAGAGGGGGTAAATTAGACGAGCAGTGTTTAGCAGTGGGTGTAAGTTTGTTGTATTAGAGTTTATCAACAAAAGCAGGATTTGAGGGACTTCAATTGTTTGTGTTCCTTCTCATTTATCATGGGTTTTGGTTAACCGTGATGCCAGGATGTGACTTCTGCAGGGGGCCTGTGAGTCGTTCAGTCTCTGTTCCTTTAACGTAGTCTAGTTTTTATCAGTCTTAGTCTGTATCTTTTCAGTTGCTTTTTGGTCTTGAGTTTTGAGAATGTAATGCCCTGACCTGGATCCTTTTTGCATAAAGGCAGCATTACTTTATCCAGAGTAATTTTGACCAGCTGATCCCATTCCTTCACACACTAACCAGCTTAGGGAAATGTGTAGGCCATCTTCCTAATGTACATCCGTTTCCCTGAAGGCATCATTAATTAGTTTGCTGTAAAACTCCAATACTGGTGCAGTTTGATCGCTCTGTCACCATCTTTTTTTTTTTTTTTTTTTTTTTTCCTCTGGATGCTCTTTTCTGCCTGTTGCTAAAAGTTACTTACAATTTATCCTGTATGTGATTCCACTGTCACTTTCCCACCCAAATCCTTAGAATGCCAAGAATACCTTGGAGCTACAGCAATTTTTAATGCTATGTTTAAAGTGCATTGCCACTCCACAAATACCATTTTGTAACGAGGAAATCCCCTACACCTCCTTAGCTCCCCTCTGAGCAGCACACTGTGGACTCTAGTCTGTTTTTTGGTGACTCGTTTTTTCCCCAATGATCCGTGAAATCTGTTTATGCTCTTTAAAGCATTGGTTGCAGTCTATTCACCAAAAAGAGAATAACATCTGGCAGAAAGACATTTTCTGGTTTTGTCCTCTATTATCCTTAGATTGTGTTGGAATGAGGAGCAACACCTACATACATATTTCTGGACATGCTTTTTGTAACAGCACAATAGAGAGCTAATAGCGCTGGCTGGAGGATACCAGCGTCTGTATGAGGCCATTATCTGGGGCTTCAATACCCCTTTTCATTCTGCACTAGATAAGAAGCAAAGCCTTTCCAGTCTTGTCAAGATGCCTGGTTTTTAAAGTAAAACAGCTTTTTATCTGGGTGGCTGGGGACCCTTCTCCGTTGAAGTTTCTTCTCTTCTGCTTCTGCTATTGAGAGTGTGGTTTGTTTTTGTTTTGCTTTTATTTTTGTTGTTTCCCTCCTCTCCATGGTAGATGCTTGGGAAGCAGGTGAAGAGCTGGGGCTCAAAGTTGATGGCCCATCCCTCAGGCATTTGCCTTGCGTACCAGTTACAGAGCATACATACATTTTGGTTCTCCCTGAAAACATCCTGAGTGAAGCGTCTTCACAACATTTGGCAAAAAGTCACTTGTTCGGAAACAGAGCAGCCTTTGTGGCAAGAACTGATGCAAAAGCTTTGGAAAATTCACGTCTTCATCCTCTGCCAAGCACAGAGGTAAACCTAGTGGTGCCTATGACTTGATTTAAGTGCAACGAGCAGGCTGCAATGAATCACCAGACATAACTTCACCCATGCTGGAGGTTTCTCAGTGCTGCTCTTCTGGTAAAAGGTACACCGTTTCCTCCCTGGCTCAGCTAATAGAGCTTAACTGTAGACCGCAACAATGTAAAGCAGTCCAGTTAACAAGCCAAGTGCCTGGATTGAAGCAAAATAAAGGCTATTAGTCTGAATAAATTCCTGTGACTTACCTATCACATACATGTCTCAACCTGAATGCTTTCCACAGCATCAGTTGTTTAGTTGTTCCACAGCATCAGTTGTTCAAGGCTTGCAGGATACTCACATTTCAGCCTGGCCAGTTAAAAAGCTTTATAGTCAGTACTCGGGACCTAGCAGTCTCCAGGGGGAGAAAAGTCCATGCAAACAGTTTTCTGGAGGCTTGTGGTGGTCTGTGAGGAAGGGCTATTTCACAAATTGATATAAATGCCAGCTTGGGTAGCTTATGTGTGTTTTGCCACATGGAAAGCTTTAGAAATGGTCAAATAGTATGCTTGTGTTTAAAAAGCTATAATACCAGGACAAAAAATTCTTGGAGCTTGTTATTGAATACGTATGATGCAACTTAAGAAAGCTGAGCAGATTAGGTGAACCTGGAATAAGAAAACTTGAAGAGTCATAGAAGAAGAGACTAGGTCAGATCAAAAAATCCATTCTGCAGAAAGCGCCAACATAGCAATGGGTTTTTCCTGTTTGGAAACTGAAACATTCAGGTTTTCCTTCAAGTGGAAATTTTACAGAACTTAGATTAAGCAGCATTGAAATCTTTGTTTCAAGATGTTTGTGTCTGAATACAGCCAACTAACTGTATTTCAAAGAGATGCTGAACCTCAGTGTACCTTAAATGTTACACAAGTGCTATAAAACAGATTGAAAATACCTCTTTGTTACCAGCTAGAGATCACTTAATACTGTGAATAGGAGTTTAAGATGCCCTGGTTATCATTTTTTGAAGTTTGTAAGTTGCTACAAATAATATAGATTCAGGTCTGTTAAGCTGTGGGTAGCAACTTGGCTCATCAGCTGTAATACGTAGGTATCAGAAACTTAAGTTTTGGTGGCCAAAGATGTCCTGAAAGGTTGGGAAATGGGGAATTATCGTGCAGGAGATTCAAGTTATTTGGGAAAATTTACAAGAACAAGTACTTGCACATACTTTCCATTGCTTCGTTTATAGTAAATACAGGAATAGAATAATACAGGAATTATTTCTGGAAGAGCCATTATAGCAGTATCCTCTAATTACAGCAATTCTTATTTATCTGTATGACTTGGCTTGTTTCTTCAGTGGATTTGCTTTGACATACAACTGTTTTTCTTAATAGTAAGAGACTATGTAGTTGAGAACAACATAGTAGCAGCTCTGTTTTAGGAGACTTTTCCGAATAATTTTTCCTGAAGTGACAGCTAAATACCAGCCTTTCAGATGATAAATTTAGGACATAACTTCCTCTTTCATGAGGCACATGGATATAACCCACCCTGCTCGCAGAGGAACGGGTCTCTGGCTGTCATGTCCCAGCTGGGGAGGCTCATTTTAGAATCGCTTTGGTTTCCTATCAAGTGTGGCTTTGTTGTGATTATATTTGTCCTATTTTTAATTCCCCAAAATAGCAAAAATATGCGTGGTATAAGGGAAAGTTGTTTTGCTTACAACAGCCTCATTCCTTTACCCTTCTTAAGACTACACCAAAAAAAACCCCCAAAACCCAAATAAACACAGCATAAAAAAACATTGTAGCCAAACAGACCTAAACAGAGTTAATGACGGGGGGGAAAGGGGGGCGGGGGGAGGAAACCCATACAAAAATGTCAGCAGAGGGGTAATTCTGCTGTCAGGCTGACCATCAGGTTTCCCACAGACATAAATATTTTGCAGCCCAAGCGAAGATGTTTTCTGGGTTTAATCACACACTGCTTTCAGACAGCTGCTGTTCCCTAGTAAGTCCCTTAATTTTCTGTTCACAGAAACGTGGCAGGCAGTACCCTCCAGTCTGCATCATATACATATATAGTGCATGGACACTCTTTCCAAGCTTTCCACAATTTAGTGCTACCTGTTTTCATTGCGAAGGACAGGGAAGGGATGGCTGGTGCTTTGTTTGTTTTCCCATCATGTTTTCCCCCAGCATGCTGGGGAAAACATGCTCCTCGTCCTGCTTTCCATGTGAGAGAAGAACTAGGAGAAGGAGTGGCAGAGGAGGAAGGAGGGGAAGGTGTGTGGATGAATTCAGGTCTCCTGGGGCATGGCTGGGGTTTTTGTCTGGAAGGATGAAATCAATCCTGTTTGCCACCGACAGGATGAAGGTAGGGGTGTAGGAAGCACCTTGGAGCTTGTCCTGCCTATCTAAAGGAGAGGTATCGAGGTATAGGCTACTGAAAACAACGCCCTTTCTTTGCAAACAGGGAGGCCTTTACTATGTGTGATTAACACAATTTCTATCCTGTGCATCACATCTGTGCTTGTATTTCATGATGAAGTAATTTTCCAGTCCTTCAGCCTCCTTTTCAGCCCAACAATAGGGCTTTGTATATAACCAGAAAATAAAATGGCAGGCAGAGGAAAGGGAGGAAAAATAGCACTCCCATAATACATGAATAGTTGCCTTCCTGTTTCGATTTCTCATTTACTTCCTTGGTAAGAATTATTTATGTGCTCAATTCCAAAATGTTTTTCCTTTGCAAAATACTTTGGCTGTGTGCAGGGTTATTAGATAAGGAGATGGAAACCTTTTTCTTACTCTTCTACGCGAAAAGTAAGGATGCCGTATATTTTATTATTTTTTTCAAAGCCACAAAAAGGTAGTGTCATACATTGGATCTCAAACATCAGAATGACATTCTGAAATATCAAGCTATTTATATATTCAATAAATAACCTTATTTGTATATTATCAACCAGGAAAGTTGGTTTGCTTTTCTAGTTTATAAATCCATTTAGGTTTTGTATATTCCTTATCTCGCTGTCATATTCTGAATTCTGCAGTGTGTGTGGTTTCCAGAACTGAAAAAAAAATGTTTGGTTTAGTAGTAGGTATGTAGTAAGTTTTTTTAAAAAAATTCATGTAATCTTGTCTTCAGATCAATTTTTTTTTAAATCTGAAACATTGTTTGAACAGGTGTTGGTGGTCTTAGTTTAATGAAAGCAAGGAACAGTGTAATAACTTTTCTGATTCATTTGGTATTGTATTAGTAGGAAATGGAGAATGCCTTTTTTCTTTTTTTCTTTTTTTTTTTAGTAAATCTTTCTTATTATATGCAAATAGATTAATACTAATTCTGAAAATTTGTTATGCCATATTCTGTGTCTCTTCTTTGGAAATGTTTTCTTATTTTTTTCTACTGTTTAAATATGCAGTAAGGCTTTGCACTCAGCTGCAAATTTCTGCATTCAAAAAGGGATGTTTCAATTGTCCAGTTACTCTCAAGGTACCTTATTAAATTTTTGGGAGATGCAAGCAAGTGAATCTCAAGCCATGCTTACGTTGAGGCAGAGGGTGAGGTTATGGGGTGCGCGGTGTAGCCGTAGTCCAGATGGCCACTGTCAGCTTAAGGGCCAGCTGACAGTGCTGTGCAGCATGAGCAGTGCCATGCTACATGCCTGCCACTCCAGCGTTTACCTGAAGGCAGGAACAGCTTTTAAGCTGATCTTTCCAAATTTCCACCGTATGTGTTATGGTAGGGTGTGCAAATTTCATCCTGATGTGTGTGTGGATCTTCTCCAGGTTTCTGAGGAGGGCTGGCCACTGTTTAAAGTATTAGGAAGGCGAAGGGCAGAATAACCAGCAAGCTGGCTGAAGGCATGCCACCGTGCATCCCCAGGGAGTGCTCCAAATGAGGGTAGGGCAAAGGCTAGGAGTCTTTTTAACCACATCTCTTCAGCCCATTGTCTCCAGGCACTGTAATCAGAGCCGTAGAGTGATTTAGAATAATTTTAGGGTGGGAAGACAATCTTTGTGGAGGGAGAGACAAAAAAAATCTAGCAGTTGCCTTGTATAGAGTACTGTAAGCTGGACTGATTTTTAAATCTTGGTGATCAAAATCACCAGGTAAGGAGCTTTGATTTAAATCTTCCAACGTAATTCTGTTTTCTCCTTCTCTGTTTTCATGAGCTTACTTAAAAACAAATGTTTGTTGTTAATGGTTGTACTGTAATAACTGCAGGTTTTTCTTCACTGAAATTCACATGTAAACTGGTATCTTGTGTAATATAAACTACCTGGGTTTTAAAACACCTTTTCGAATAGTGTACTTCCCTCTACACTGGTAATGTCTTTTGTCAGGTACTGGTGAGCAGGATCATTTAGCTTCCTCCCAAGGCAAAACGGTTTGTAAACCCACACCTACCCTTCTGCTGGTAATAATGGCTTTGAATTGGGTGTTGACGAGCTGGATAGCTTATCCCCACCCAAGGAGAAAATGCTGTAGCATAGCGCATAGCATGACATTTTCATAACTGTTGTTTTCAGGCTTTCTCATAAATATGCTCCCAAAGGAATTTCTGTTGCTTAAGGAGAAAACCGCCAATTTTAGGACTATTCCTCCTCGGAGCATAACAAAATAATGAGGGGGCTGAACATCCCTCAGAGTATCCCTTTTGAGAAGTCTGGGAGGGGATGTTGTCAGTGTGGGGCAAGCTGGATGGCGTGAGCGCTGACTGCTGGGAGCGGTGCTGCTTGTGGCTCTGCAGGCATCTCCTGCGGTGCTCAGGGCAAGCGGTGCTGGGCTCAGGTGTTCTGGGTTTAGGCACAGATCCTTCTATGTAATGACACTTTGTGTGGCGGGTGTGCATCTGTGCTGTTAAAGATAAGGTAGCTTCTTAAATTTAAGGTAAGATATCATCTGTAGTGAACAAAGGAAGCAAGGGGAAACACAGGCTGAAGCCTGTTTCGTTATGTTTTAGGAAGATGTGCGACTCATTGTATAGCAGGGAATGTCCTATGGTTGTTCACCAAAGGGCAGTTTTGTGACTGTTCCTCCCCACTGTGTACTTCTACCCCTCCACCCCAACAGCAACCACACTGTTCAGCAAGACCTGAGGCAGCAACACAGTGGTCACGATTCATCCTTTTTCCTATTTTTTTTGTTTTCTAGGATCCTAGAGGATTTCCATTCACCTACCAGATCATTACAGCCCAGCAGCCTGATGTCAACATTACAAGCAGTGGCTTGACTGGCTGGAAAGAAACAGCAATAAAAGGGAAATACATCACATTTCTAGTTGCCGAGCTGATCACTGAAAAGACTAGCACAATGTTTGTTATCTGGTCTAGACACCTAATCAGAAAAAGTAGGACCAGAGGGACCACTTAGTCCGCTCCTTTGTTGCCAGGCAAAATCTACTTTGCTTGTGCCACTCTTGGTACTGCTAGTGTGCAAAATCTATTTGCCTTCTTCCAGTTGAGTTTTGAAAACGCCCAAGGATGGAGGCTCTGCAGGCTCTCTGGGGATCCTCTTCCAGTGCCTAATTGCTCTCGCAGTAGAGGGGTTTAATTTTTACCAACATCTGTCTGCAAGTTCACTTGCAGCTGCTCTCGTTCATTGCCCTCTTCCTGACATCTGGTTTTCCTTCTCTTATCTGGCTGATCCAACTCCTTTACCTCAGTGAATGTGTGAATATGCCAATGACTGTATTGCTTAACTGTCTCTGGAGAGACCTGCTGGACTCAAAACCACAGGACTCAAACCACACCAAATCTGCCAAAATTATTGGGGAAGAGCAATAGGGCTCCAAGCAGGTGACAGATTAGAGGCAGTAGCAGCCACAGTTGGGAAAGAAGAGTTATAAGTAATTTATTTTATTTGGCTTTTCTTTCTAATCCTGGCATGTGTTTTTTTTAATATATAAGTGAGGAGGAGATGGAAGCAAAGCCCAGTAGTGGAAGTATTGGCGTCCCCATCTTTCTTTTCCTTTCTGTTTCGCTGTCATCCTCTCTCTGTTTTTTCTGAAACAACTCTCTTAATACTGCAGCCTAGCCCTTTCTTAGCTGTCAAAATGCGTGGACTAGATTTGTTGATTGTTCTCATGGTCATCTTTTGCACTGTTCAGAATAGTCTCCCCTGTCTTCATCCTTTTTTGTTGTGTCTTTTAAACACAGACAAATCACTCTGCTGGCCAAAAGCCATTATTCCATACTTGGACCTTGTGTGAGATGTTACACCCTGAGCTAACTATCATGTGTCACTGCTGTGGATGTAATGCTATCAGTGGGGAATTTTACAGAGGCAGAATTTACTGCTTTGTCATGTTTTTGGTAGCAGAGAAAGACACTGCACTACTCTTATGAGCTGGGTACTCTGCTCCTGCCCCAGGTAGGATTGGAGCCCCTCTCCCCACCACCACCCCCAGTTGCTCCTCACTGCCTGCCCAAGCCTGCTGATCTGGCCATTTTCAGGCTTCATGCTCCAGTTGCCTGTCCCCCCTGCTTGCTGTGCAGCAGCAGGTTGCTTGTGAGAGCAGAGCTCTCCCAGGCATTGACTTGCAGCTCATCGTATTTGTGAGAGGTCGGAGCCTTGGCGTGTCCTCTGCCTCCGGGCACCTCGCCAGGGCTCCATGCCTGCTTCATGGGGTGAAGGTTGCTAAAACAAGCCTACCTCTGGGCGTACCGACTTAGTGGCCTGTTTTACTGACAGAGTAGACAGACGGGAGGACTGCAGGGGGTCCTCCAGTGATTTTTGTTCCGCTAACGAGTGTTAATGTTTAAGGTGTTTCTCAGTCTTCCTTCTGTCAGAATATTTGTCACCATATAAAGATCACTACCAGTACCCTCTTGTCTTTTAGGTTCAACTAACATTTGTTTGTGCATCTGAAATATTCCATTTTACTAAGTGCATAGCATTTTGGATTGTGCTTTTTATGTCATATGTTTACTGAGAGTACAAACTGTCAATCTAAAAAATCAACAGAGAAGATTTAGCAGATGCAAGACTTATGACTAAGTGTTCAGAACCGATATTTTGTAGGTTCCAGAGCAGCAGCCTCTCTAGATTCTGGCAAAAAGGGGGAGGAGGTGTAAGTCTGCGTGTATTACTGAGGACGTGAGGGATGGCTTTTGCTGTTACTATTGTAGGTGCAATATGAAATATTTATTTATATATTTCACTTTTTCTAATTAAAAATAAAAAATCTGATCCAGCCAAAACACCAACTGGTCCATTTTCTTTTTCTGCTTCTTTGGGATACAAGAAACACTTCAATGCAAGTTGAGTTTTTTTCTAGTTTTGATTTACACTTTGCTTCCTTTCTGTACAGAAGGTGGGACTTCAGGGGGTTTTTAAGTTGTTTTGGTTTTGGGGTGGTTTTGGTTTTTTTTTTTAATTTTGAGCAAAACAACTTTTGAGATAAATTTACAGAAGTATTTTGACCACAGCAGCTGCCGTTTACTTCAGATTTGAAAATAACTTCAGTCAATCAAAAAATTGTATTTTATAATTTTAGAGGTATTTTGTGTGTGTGATGCTCGTTCCTTAATTATTCCTTATCTGCAGTTACATGCTCTACTGATGTATTGACTGTCCTGTTTTCTGTATTTACCTTTGCTGAAAAGAACCCAAATAAAGCAACTTTGAACATAAGGCTGCATGATTCCTTTCATTTGTAGCACACTGCCTGTGAGCTTTTATAAATAGATGACAGAAGCATCACGCATGAGCTCTAAGTACATGAATAATTCCTTTGGGAAAGGCAGTAGTGACCTGGTGTATTCTTTAAGACATACGACCTTTTGAAGGGAATTGTGAAACCACAATAATTTTTGTTTATCATGTCATCAGCTTGCAGTTTTCTCCTTAAAAGATGTGATAGCGAGAAACTTGGCTCTAGTTAAAAGGACATGGCAAGGCTGTTATCTCCCTAAAGGAGCTGGGTGTCATGGGATTATGTCCTAGGTCTTGCAATACCAGTGAAAGGCAGCAGTTTATTGCTTGTCTGAGCTCTACCAATCGGTAGAATAGAATAGAATAGAATAGAATAGAATAGAATAGACAGTGATTTCCAGAGGTTTTGAGATTGCAACATAAACTCCCACTCTTGATTTTTTCAGGGAAACAAATGGTTGCTACTGATGGTTTCTGAAGAACGTCCTACTAGATGCTGGCCAGAAGTGCAAGTCTTGTTGCTGACGTACCTCACCCCAAGTGATGGGAATTACTAATTTCTTCTCCTGGGAATTTGGTGATCTGAGATTAGCCAGGTCACCTCTCCATGCACAAAAGGAAGGTAGCGAGTCAGCAGTGCCACTGCCCTGAGCATGGTGTGGGGTAAGCTCTGGTTTTCCCAGGCAGAAGAGCAATTTTTGCCATGCAGAAGAGCAGAAGAGCTGCTTGCCGTGGCCCAGGAGCTCCTGGCAGAGCTGGGTCAAGTGTTGCTTGGCCCACCAGTCGCAAGGTGAGTTGTGCTGGCAGAGCAGGGCAGGAACCAAACAATTCAGGCTGGGACAGTTCAGGCTGGGGCTGAGGTACGGTAGCAGCACATTGAATGACCTTAGAGAAAATAGATTGGCCACCCTTAAGTTCACAGAAGGTAAATAAATGCAGAATAGCAGGTTTCCTCAGGGGAGCCTCAAGGTTGCTGTAAAAGGTTGCTTTTTTGGCTGACAGCCTGCTCCTCAGAACCTGTCAAGATGTTTGCTTTTGGTTTTGAGTCACAGTAAATTGTTTAGTTCCTACAGCTATGTCCTTTCTTTGTGTGCTTTTGTCCCTGGCATGCTCAAGAATGCCATTAGTCTTAGTCTTGAATTGTGCTGACATATGGGGCAGGAAGGTGAAGTGTCTGCTAGAGATAACAACTTCCATGCATGGCCGTGGTGATGGAACGAGAGGGTCTTCAAAACCCCAGCAGGCAGGCCTGGGTTTCTAGGAAAGAGGGAGTTTGCAAAAAAAAAATATCACTTCTGATGGCAGTATGAGGATGACTTTTTCTTTCTGCATCAGGTGTTTTCTCATTGCCTTGCCACACTGACCACCCAGCCAGAGGTCGGGCACCTGCTCCAGATGCCTCTGAAGAAGTGGCAAACGCATGCTTAGGTTTTTTCCTGTATCCTTTCCTTATCCTTCACCGATCCATGAATTTTGCCTCTGCACAACATATTTCCAATTTCCAAGTCTGAGAAGTAGACTTTCTGGATGCTTCTGGGTAGCTTTTTCCCTGTCATGTCATCCCATGTACCTGCCTGCTTCACTCCTGTGTTGCCCGGCTGCTGCCCTGCTAACTAAAATGCTGTTTGCTTTGAAAGTGTGGCGGCAGCTGTTCTCAAAGTCCGCTGCATAACAAGATGTCAAGGAAGGAAGTGCAGGATAATTTTAGAAGTTAAGAGGATGTATAGGGGGTTTCATCTGGATTTTTTTTTTTCCTTAAGGTGGGCTGAAGTTAGCGGCAGAATCAGCTCTGGACAAGAATCTGCATGTTGATGTCCAGTGTTTATCATCTGGAAAGTCTTAAAGAGCTTTCAACTTAAAGTTGAAAGTTCTTAAATGTGTTTTTCTGAGACCATGTGCAGTGAGCAACATTCAGTTTCTGTATGTAGGTATCACCTGCTGCCTCCTCTTCAGGACCTCGTGCCATTTTTCATTCTGAATAGGGTGTTTCTATTTCCATGACCCTAATTTCATGACATCCAGCTGGAAACATCCACAGCCTTCTGCAGGTCTGTTTCTGTACAGCCAGCCGCTTAATGGTGTGCTGATTATTTTGTGGGCCAGAAGAAACTCGCTTCATGGTGTTTCCAGCGGGTCTGAAAGCTCACCAGCGCAGGTGCTGGGGTGGCAAGCATGCCTTCTGACATTCAGCAACTTTCATGAGTTATCTTCAAAAAAAAAAAAAAAAATCTGCCTGGACAGTGTCTGAGGCAGATTGTCTGCCCCGTCTTAGTAGGAAAACATGTGGGTAGCAAGTTTTTTAGTCAGCTCCCCAACTGCTGAAACCCTCGTGCTGAAGCAAGAGAGGCAATCTGCAGTTTCTGTGTGCTGAAAGGATTGTTATCTCCCCGACCGAGCGTCCTTCTGCCATGGGATACGTAGGGATGGCTCGAAGGAGATGGGAACGACAAGAACTTGGTGCCTGTGAGAGGGAAGTGTGGCCACCTGGACGGACAGAACTGGGCGGTAAAGAATAGGATTGCAGCCCTGGCCTTGCTAATCTGGGTTTCCTTAAGGAAACAGAGAAGGTGGATTTCCTTACTGGCTGCAGCTTAGTAAATCGCTTCTGGAAAACAATGTAGCTGAGTGTAGTAGGCTGACAAAAGGAAGCGGGGCGTTTCCCACTGCTTACTTGAAACAGGGTTTAATCAGGTCGCTCCTCAGCACATGAAGCATGTATCAGAGAGATTGCCTGTTCTGGCAGCAGTAGGTTAACAAACTATTAGTTCATGTATTTTGGTAAGGAAACATACTGTGAGAGAGTGACTGATTTATATTTGATTTTAACCACTTTTAAAGTGTTTCTGGTTTTAGCTCCTTTGTTCTTGATTATGTCCTTCCCTGTTCAGGCTTCCCTGACCCCTTGTTCCTCTCAGTCCTGGACTGAGAGGAACTGAGTGACCCTTCCTGGTCGCTCTTTTGTCTTTGCAAAGGATTTTGCCTGAAGAGTGCTATTTTCTTGCTTAGCTGGACACACTCTCCATCTGACTACACCCTTTCCCTCTCTGATACCTGAAAGTTCACAGCGGTCACTCCACCGTGTAAAGGTGTTATTATCTCCCTGGGTCACAGTAACCACACAGTGAAAGTAGCTCTGGTGAAAGCTCATCCTCGTTTCTGAAACAGAAGGCAGCCCCTCTAGGAAAGGCAAATAACCTCCAGTAGACAGACCTGGGAAAAATGGAGGTGACTGTCCACCTGCAGGAGCTCCACAGAGCCCAGATCCTGGGCACACACTGCCTGGAGCTCGTGTGGAGCCCACTGACATGTCTTCTCCTCCCTTGCTGGGCTGCATGATTGTCCCATCAAGATGCACGGAAAAAGAGAGTGTGCAACTGTGGGCAGCCCAACTGAGTAACATGATCGGTGTTTCACTGTGGAGAAAAAGGGAAGCATACTCTCACCACTGTTGCAGTAGTGTTAAGTTTGATTTATATTAAGCATCTGGGGATTTCAGCTAACTGATCTTTTCATAGGGGTGATAAATATTGGCATTGTTCTGCCTCCTTTATCACGGCACAATCTGGGATAAGAAATCAAAAGGTAACTATGAAATCCACTTGGTAAGGCTTGTTTTCTTGCTGGACCAACTAGCCTGGGAGCGAGCACTCTGTGTCGATGAGAGCAGCACTAGGAAAACGCACAAGGCTTTGATGGAAATACTGGAGAATATTTTCTTGGACAGTACAGAAGGCAGTTGTGGGAATGAGAGATGGGAAGTCTCAGGGTGACAGAAACCTGGCTTGTTTCCCTACCAGCCCTGAGCGTCCCAGCAGGAACTTGCATGAGATTGGTTGCGCTGGGAGAGATGAGAGAGATCTTGTGTGTCCTGCTCTGCCTCCAAACACATGCCTGGAGTCAAATAGTTGCTTGTGCATGCCCAGCTGTGCTTTCCTCTTGTCCTGACTGCCATGGGTGCAAACCTGCACATGTGTCAGGCAGCAGCCCAAAGGACTGCCTGATGGCCGCTGCGCTGCTGCATCAGGTGCTCTGCCCTTCCACCTCCAGGCAAGCCCAGTGCCCTCCCCTTGTGTTCCTAATTCTTCCTTAAACCACTATGTATCTCTACAGATAGGGAGATGTGAGAGAGATATGTGAAACATTTTCTAGTCTATGTGGAAGAACAGGATTGGAATTCAGAGTTAAATGAAGGTAAATTCATCCTGCTTGATCCGGAGTGATGGTAGGATGTCAGATGAACTATTCAGGAATATTTTTGCACTGAGCTGTGTAGTGTTTACTGGGATAAGAGATAGATATTTTAATTTTAGGATTTTTAGGGAGTTTGTTGAGATGTTATCGTTGATAGGGTAGGAGTGCTGTTGACCAGGATTCTTCTGTAGTGAACAGCTTCTCTCTTCCCCTTGCCCCCATTACTCCCACCTCAGCGAAACCCTTCCTAATTTGCAGCTGAGAATCCTATGTTCTAAAGTGATTTGGGCACAAAAGGGGTTAAATCTTATTGCAACTTGCAGTAGTAACCATGAACTGAGATCCTTTTCCCATCTGCTTCACTGGAAAGAGAAATTGTTACTCTGCCCACGTTGACCAGCCACGTTTTGGTTTCGCTGCCTGGCAGAACTGCAATGTTTGAGAAGGGGCAGACCGGCCACTTGAGAAACTGGAAAACTGGAATTGGAGAAAACTGGAGAAATTGGGATTCTTGAGCAGGCTGGCTGCCTTCTAAGCAAAAATTGTGTTTTCACTGGAAAAGCAGAAATCCCAGTGTCAGGCAGGAGTAATGACACAAGTTCATGGGGTGCACGTGGGAGGAGGTTGGCGGTCTACCAAGAGCGAGAAAAGCTGAGGAGGAGCCCCTCCAGTCTGGTCCTGTCCTCTCTGAATCAGTAAGGGAGCGGAGGCGGTGTGAAGCCCTGTGACTGACCTACAGCATCAGACTGCAGGATTTACCCAGCATGGCCTTGTTTCACACCCGAGGTTGAGGTTTTTGCTGCGGTCTCCCAGTTTTGTTTCCTATGAAGTGCTTTTGGGGACTGTGAAGAGTTTATTTTTTGAGTGTTCCACTGGCCTCACCTGTTCAGGTTCACATGAGGTTTGGACTCTGAGTCTTCAGACACATTTCTGTTAGTGCTGTGCAGGCCAGATTTGGGTGAGAAACTTTAATCTGATGTTGGATTTGGGAAAGATAAAACTCTCTGCTGTGCGATAAATGTGGTGCCTAGCAGTCGATAGAAAGAGCTCGTTATGCCTTTATTTTTTGGCATAGAAGCAGCGCTTCCATCTATGGAAAAATCTCTCCATTCCCACAGGAGTAGGAACTGTGTCTCTGCTAGCCAACCCAGCTATTTTCCCTCTCCCTTCTGACCCGGCTTTGCATGTTAATCTAGCCAATGTAAAGAACCTAGGGGTAAAATTAGAAAGCGGTATGGGCACCCCCGCATCTAGAAAAATTGCTACGCTAAAAGCAGGGAAGATGGATCCATTGTGGAAGATCGGATGTGGGAACCTCAGATGGTGTAAACAGCTAACTGGACTGACTAGAAGAGATTTCTGATTTTCCTGGAAGCACTCCTCGGGACATTTTCCCCTTGTGTTTAAAGTGAGGTTTCTGATGCGAGGTCTCCCTTCCTCAAGCTTTTCTATATTAGCTGAATGGTTGGTATTTTAATATAAGAGGGGAGATATTCCCAGAAACTGCACAATTGTTTCTTCTGGTCTTTATGACTTTTTTATAAGTCTGAAAGTTTGAGGGGATAAGTGGTAAACAGCAGGCATGAACTTATTTGCTATCAGCCTAATTTGTATTATGTGGATAATATGACAACTTATTCAACGCAAGCTGTAAATCCTCTGCTCAGTGGTTTTACACCACCCTTGGGATAGCGCAAGCAGACTTAATTTAATATCCTTGCTTCGTTTGCTTATACTCTGTACAGAATGGCTGTTTTGATGGTGTGTATAATCCATTCCACTACAGAGTGGGTTTGGGCAGCTACAGCTTTCATATAGTTACATGTTTCGTATGTGTAACTGGCTGCATAGGTGCGCATTTGTTAGCCTTTCCTGCTGAAATCTGTGGGAGAGAGGTTTGAGCTGTGTTTAGAATTTACAGGCATTTATATCCTTTTGAGAAAATAATGAGCTTGGGGCTGTTTCTCAAAGAGGAAATGCCTCTGAAACAGGCATTTAGGAGAAGTGGGGCTGTTGATACAGCCCTGTCCCCACACAGTTTGTCTTAGTTCAGATATTGTATGATTCAGATGTTTACAAATCATTCTTCTCTGCTGGCATACACATATATGGTGTATTCTATTTTTTAAAATAAAGAATTTTTATTCACCTTGTCACAGTGTAAATAATGTTAAGTCAAAAAAGAAAATATTACTTCACCGGCTTTACTGCCAGAACTTTTGCTTTCAAAAATAGGGTAAATATAAACAATTGCTTTTTTTGCCTTTCCCACTGAAATGGTGGACGGTACCTTCAGTGGAATAAATAAATATTTTGTGAGAGAAGTATTTCAAGGTTTAATGAGTCTTTAACTTAAAGTGTTCCATAATGTTTTATTTTGCCTTTATAAATTACTATGAAAATGTTTTATGTCAAGGAATAGATAGCTTGTGAACAACACTAAATAATGTAAAATTCTACATCTTCTGACTCTTATTTGCTGTTCTGGTTGAAGGTAAGAGACTGCAGTAGAGGGAAAAAAGAGAGCAGTGATTAGGATGTACAATAAACTGAATAAGCTATGCTGAGACTTTAGGTAGAGGTTGGATTTTTTTTTTTTTTTTAAATGAATCTCCTTTCTCAGTGGCATTTCCAAATCAGTAACTATTTGGAAATGGAGTTTCCTCAGTTTCTCTTACCTTGTGTGAAGAAGAATTGTCTTAAAGGAAGAGCTGAGAACAACCTCCACACTGCTCTGCATTCTTGTCTTCAGAGCACTGAGAGACAGGTGATGGTAGAGCCGATCCCCTTGGGTAGAGGAGAAATCCTGAACCTGCCCTGTATGACATGGGATGCCACCAACACTGGGCTATAGGGGAGAAGAAGAACTATGGCAGGTAGCAGACACGATTACAGGAATTACGGAGGATTACAGAGGAGAGTTTAACTTTGCAAAGAGGAGCTTAAGGAGGCCACTTCTTTGTGTGATGGAGAGGGTTCTGAGGGCAGTGCAACTTAGAAGCCAGCTGCACTTCGAGGCGCGGTAGGAGACCCTCTCTCTGTGGAGAGCCTACACTTGCAGAAACCTGACATGGGGCTTCTTCAGATTTTTGCTGCCTGTATGAACTCGCCAGTTTCCAGGAGAACTGCTAATATCTAATGCTAGTGGTTTTGGTGATTGGCTTCTGTGCTAAAAAAAAAAAAAGACCCATGTAAATTCTCAAATTTACAAAATGGTCTCTGTTGATGAGACTTTAGTTCT
>VYZW01029255.1:7467-36477 GCA_013401315.1 Balaeniceps rex
TAAGTTTAGCATAAGGCAAAATTAACATAAGGACTTTTGCATGCTGCTATAAATGGCAATATGGTTCTTACAGGGTAACAATCCTATCATTGTATCAGGTTTGGGTTTTGCAGCTTTTAGCATTTCACACTAAAGAATTTAGGTTGACTATAGGGTTTTGCAATTTGTAGATAGATCTTATGGACCCATATAGACCAGCATATATTTTATACTTGATACAGTCATGACTGACTGCAGCACATCCAAAAATTAGGCATTTGTAGGGTATGCTAGACAACTACTCTATAAATGTCCTCAAAGAAACAGTCTTCTTAAGAGGCACTAGTGAACACACCAGTGTCTCTGTGTATCCAGGACGTCTATTTTAAGAAATAACCCTTGTAAATACTATGGGTAAGAAACAACTTAAAAACTGTTGACTAAAAAGCTTTCATCAGAAAGGGAATCTCACCAACACATCTGAAAGAATTCTTCCACAATTTGAGTTTCTACATTTAGCTGTCTTTCTAGGCTATGTCTACATTAATGAGTGTAGTAGGAGTGGGTCTAGGGAGAGATGAGGATGTGATGCCCCCACTATGTGCATTTAGGTGCTATGGAGGTTGCTTCGCATTAGGTCTAATCTGGTCTTGTGGACTGAGTGCCTAACTGGAGAAAAGAAAATCTCCAGAAATATCTATAATTTGGTTTAGGTTCACTTGAAAGGAATTCAGACACTATAAGACACTTCACTCCACCGTGTGATGAACTGAAGCTCAGTAAATGGGAGGTATTGGGAAATGTCCTTCAAAAGACCACCCAAGATCTAAACTAAAATGTTTACAAAGGTACAATGATATAAAATTGATAGTTAACTCAAAAAACCATATGTACGTATGTTACATATTATAGTTTTATAGGATAATATATGCTGAAGAAGTTGATGAAAATCAAGTATAAACTACAGATTTGACATATTTTTATTAACTGCCCTTCCCCGCCCCTCCAAAATGCAAAATTTAACAGCTTTTCTGAAAACGGATTTTTCTTGAAAATTTAGCCTTTGCTTACCAGAATTCCAGCCCGGCTGTAAGTAGATCACGAAGGTCATTGCAGTTTTGTTTAGCACATAAGCTTTTATCCCAGGGGAAAATGTAGTTGATTTGCATTAAATATTACTCATGATTTGCATTAAATATTACTTTTGAATATGATTTGTATCCTATATATTACACATTACATTAGTGTACATGCTGTAAATGCTGTTCTCTGCTTGGCATAATTCTCCTCACTGACTGTTATTTTGGTTTTAATCTATTGTTGCTCCCATGATGTAATGATAAGGCAATGGGTAATGGTTTTAAACTAAAAGAGGGAGGCTTTAGATTAGATAGAAGGAAAAATTCTTTACTATGAAGATGATGCGACACTGGAACAGGCTGCCCAGAGAAGTTGTGGATGCCCCATACCTAGAAGGGTTCAAGGTCAGGATTGGATGGGGCTTTGAGCAACCTGATCTAGTGAAAGGTGTCCCTACTCATGGCGGGGGGCTTGATCTTTAAAGGTCCCTTCCAATTGAAACCATTCTATGATTCTATGATAAAAAGGGAACTTGGATGGAGAAAGAAAACCTCTGTCTGTATTTAAGTTCAACTGCACTGTGTAGAATGGGCTAATCATCTGTATAATCCTGTTTCTGGGGTTAGTAGGTAGGAAGCTATGGAGGGTATGTGGCAATAGCTCAATTTGGGAATGGGTTATCTTTTGCCATTCTCCTATGTTGTGGTAATGTTCCTGGTCTTAGAAAATCTGTTGCTTTGATTAAATGGTTTTCTGCAATATGAAACATACTATTCACTTAAATTATCCTCAGCATAAAGAAATGGAATACAGCAAATGAGAAAACCCATGGAGTGACCAGAATGTATGCAGGTGTGGAGCTCTTCGCATATGTGTGATGAGTTGACCTTGGCTGTCAGGTAAGCCCCCAGCCAGTCACTTGCTTGGTCCCCCTCAGTGGGATGGGAGAGAGAATTGGAAGGACAGAAGTGAAAAAACCCATGGGTTGAGTTAAAGCCAGTTTAATAAGTGAAGGGGAAAAAAAAAAAGGAAAAAACCAAGTGGAGCAAACATGGTCATTACCACCAGCTGAACAATGCCCAGCCAGTCTCTGAGCAATGGCTACTTGGGAAAAATTCCCCTCTGGTTTCATTGCTGAGCATGACGTTATATGGTGTGGAATATCTCTCTGGTCAATTCACGTCAGCTGTTTTGCCTGTTTCCACTCCCAGCCTCTTGCCCATCCCCAGTCTACTTGTTGTGGGGGCAGTGAGAAACAGAGAAAGCCTTGGCACTATGCAAACAATGTTCAGCAATGGCTAAAACATCAGTATGTTATCAACATTTTTTTGGTCACGGATCTAAAACACAGCACCATATGGGCTGCTATGAAGAAAATCAAATCCATCCCAGAAAGAACCAGTACAGTATGAAAAGATTTTCAAGAGATGGGGACTCTTCAGTGTGGAAAACAGCTGAGGGGGGATACAATATAGTAGCACAAAGAAATGTAACAGGGAACAATTATCCCCCTTTTCTCACAGCAACAGTCCAGTAGATCATCAGATGAAATGGTCAGGCTGCAGGTATAAATCAAAGAAAAGGAAGTGCTCTTTCACACAGCGTGCAGGAAAAGTCTGGAACTCATCGACAGAGGCTCCTGTGGAGGCTCTTTGTGTAAATGGGTTTGAAAATCTCTTAGACAAATTCATGGAAGAAGAATCAATCAAGGGCTATCAAACAGGATGCAGATGCAGCTTTTAACTGAAAAAATTCTATATGGCAGGCTTCTGGAAACTAGAAAAGTAGTGAGAGAAGTTAGCAATCTCTGCTTTTGCTTGAGCTCTCACCACACATTTAGTATAGGCCCCTTTCAGAAATGCGTACAGGCTACATGGACCTTTGCTAAGATGCGTTGTGTTTGCTTTTTTGCTCTTATGTTTATGTTCTCATTATTAGACTTCAGTTCATCTCAGGTTATACTTTTCCAGTAACACACTTTGAGTAGAGGATGCCATGGAAGATAGAAACCAGGATTTCCTGACAACGATGAATAATTTAAAACATTTCCCATCTACTCCATTGATTTGTGTTAGGTGTTCAAAACTAATTTCTTCCCCAGCAGGTGATTTCCAGTTGGAAACATCCCTGTTGACCTCTGTCTTCAGTTCTTGTTTAAACCGTTTATAAACCTTTTTCCCCCCTCTAAGTTCACAAGTCTAATTTCTTCCCCGGAGGGTGTTCACAGTTTCTTCAAAGCCTTCATTCCTTATCTGGAGGCTGTGATGTTCCTTGACAACATTCACAGCTCCCATTTGGCAGGTCACCCTGGTCAGGCAAAGAAGAAGAGGTGGTTCTGGTTAGAGATGCACTGAACTAGCTGATTCTAATTAGAGGAGGTTAGAAAAACACTCAATTTCAGTCTGCTGCTTTCATTTCAGATAGTTTATCCAATATCTAAATTGGAAGCAGCAGGTATCTGATCTGAAAATAAATTGTTTTTCCTTAAACCTCAACCTTAGTGCTTTGGTATTTTTTTCCCTGATGCTTCAGTCTGAGTTAGTGGGAACAGCCACATCAAATTCTGTTTTGGAATTGTAAAACTTGCAGCACCATGCTACTATCTGAGGGTGGTGTACAGGCCTCAGTGAGGGCTTTTTGAAAAATATTTCTAAAATAGGCAATACATCCAGTGAATATGTTATTTGGAAGCTTGTTTTCATTCCTATGTTGAAAACGTAGAGTTACAGACTGAAATGGGGCCCTTCTTAAAAAGACTTTGACCATAATGGTGTAGGATTATATGTGAAGTGCTTCATACTTATGTCTTCAACTGTCTTATTTTCCACTTTATACAAGTTTAATAATATCATATTGAATTAATTTAAAAGTCTATTGGCAATTCCTTGTTTTTAACCAAGAAAGAGTTGAATCTGAATTTAAGATTGAGTTGAAATATCCAGCAACATGTATAAGTCAGATCGTGTATTTTTGAATTTCTGCATTCAAGTGGCAGGGGTATTTAGGTTCAAGGCTTTACACTAATAATAAATGCAACGTTAAAACATTTTAGTTATAAATATTTTGTTCAAAGAAGGAACCTATGTAGGCCCAAACATTTACCCCCAAACTGAGTCAATGACCCTATACTCTATATATTCCTTCACATGTAAATGCAAGTATAAGGATGATGCAGATTATAACTTTCAATTGCTCCTTTTAGTTAGAATCCATAGTTCTTCTAGAAGCCGAACTGTCTTTTTAAAATAGGGCCACTGAAGACAACATAATAGCTGAAACAAGCAGAGGGGTGGCAAAAATTATATCCTGCTTTGATCTTTATAGAATTTTCCTTAACAGATCTAAACCAACTGACACCAACTCCCCATCTGGGTCCCAGTGCTTTGTTCTACCAGGAAACAATGATTTTTGGGCTAGACCTGTTAAAGGATGTGTTGAATATTGGGTCATGTTTTGACCAAGACATTGCCTGACATATTACTGTCATGTTAGAAAATGTGTTTTTAGAGGAAAGAGCAAGCTGCCCCTGCACACAGCACCCTGTGGTGCCTGGGGAAAGAGAAGGTCCAGAACAGTGAACATCCCTCCCACAGGCCATCTGCAAAAAATGGTGAAAACAAGGAAATACAGAAGACTGTACAGTAGGCTTTAGGAAAAGGGTAATCTTTAATTCTTACATACTGTTGCTGAACCACTGTGCAAGAGACAACTGAAGGTAAGAAAACAGAAAAAGGGAGAAAAAGCAGCGGAATTGTGTGAAGTAGAGGTTGGGGCTCACAGTCAAGTGTGCAAATCTTTGTCTCGATCCTTTTTCCTGACCATGTAAACAGTAACTGGACAAGATATCTCAATCTGGTTTGGGAAATCGAAAATGAACCCTGATCCTTCTCATCTCTGTCAGAGGACAGGCACTCCCTGAGGACCTGGAGCGATGGCAGTTTCCCATGGGGTTTGTCAGGGCAGGGCTTGGCAGCCAGGACCCATCCCACTGTCCCAGCCAGAAGCAGGGTAGCTGGGGGGCTGAAACAGTGTCCTGGGCTGTAGGCAGGTTTGGGGGATCCCTGGAGGGGTTGGGCAGGGACAGTAAGGCCCGTTGTAGCCCCCAGGACCCTGGCAGCCTCTTTCCCAGCAAAGCACTTGCTTCTGAGCTACCTTATGTTGCCTTTGCTCTCATTCTTTCTGTTACCTTAATGAATCTTTCTTTCCTTGCAATCCTGTGGCAGCATGAAAGATGAGGAGTGATCTGATCCAAAACTGATAACCACCTATAGTAAAAAGAGACATCCCAGGAGAATTAACAAGATTTCTGTCAGGTGAGAATCTATTTTTATTTGCTGAGGTGACAGCATTTCTACTTGGGCATAATTTACACCCTTTCTTGTCCCAGTTGAACAAACAACATCACACAAGCTGTTGCATTAGTTGTACGTTTGGGTGTCCAGGACATCATGGGTAATGAGTAGAGTGGAGCTCAAGTTTGTAGTGTCATGGGTTAGCACAGGGTTAACTACGCTGCAGATAACTCATGCTTTTTCATTATGTACTATGACAGTTTCTGTATGTGACAAATTTTTGAACTTGTGCTTTTCTGGCAGGTGATTGCTGCAGAGTTTCTTGTGACACTTTAGAATAAATGTCCGATGATTACTAATTCATTTGGCACTCCTCTGTAATAATGTAAATCATAATGTTCTTCTGTGGCATTAGTGGATGTAATCTCTTTCAAAAATCCCACAAAATCCTCTATCTCTTGTCTCAGCATAGTCAAGTATATCTGCCTTAGTGTATCTAGATTTGGCAGTGCTCCAATTTCTTTGATGTATTTAGTAGAAAGAGACTTGATAAGTAGGTACCAGCATTTAGGGATGAGCAAAGCCAGTTTAATACAGATATTTTAATTTGATTGAGATTCAAGAGTTTGGATTTTTCTAATGTCCCTTCCTTGTTCTGCTTACCCTTGATTTTAATTAGATTGAGGTTTATTAGGCTTGGAAATAATATCTTCACATCCAACTTAAAAAGAGAACATGGCAATACTTTGCTCTTTTTGTGGGGAAAAAACCCCAACAAACCCTCCTCCCCAAAAATAAAATACCCAAACCCCAAGGCTTTTCACTCTTTTCGCACAGTAATGGAAAAAAACAGATTTTGCATTTAAAAGTTCTTTTTGCCAACTGTGAGACTCTTATTCAATAACACAGAACAGTGAGTAACTATTTCCAAAGATGTTTTAAAAGACACACTTGTAAGTGCCTTACAATATTTGAAGTAGTGGTATTTCACAATTTTTAACTTCTCTCATGAAATTCTTCACTTGGAGAAGCCCTCCTTGCATTATACAAAAGCATCTCTCTTCATACTGAGGTATTTAGTTATTAGGTTTACAAAACTGAATAGTAAGCACTTGACCTGTTGCTGCTGCTCATATAACAACATGAACAGGCTGATGGATGACGAAAAAGTGAAGACAAAGAGGTAACAGAAATGGAACTCCATTTTGCTGTTTCTTTCTCTGCTGAGGTTAATGAGAAGGCAACTGTGCCCACTTAAACACGTCATGCAGCTAGACTCCTTATCATGGCACAACACTAAATATGTTCATGCTTTTCTGAAAAGAGTGCATTTAATAAACAATGTGTCTTAGAGAATCAGAGTGGAGAGAACCTTGAAACAGACTATCTTTCTGAAGGCAGGATTAACTGTCGCTGTATCATTACAGTCATATGTTTGTTCTGTGTATCTTGAAGACCTCCAATGGTGGAGACCCCCTGTCCTACTAAATAATCTACTTCAGTGCTTCATTATGAGTAGGGATGTCCAGCTTGAATCACACTTTTGTCATTCTAAACTTTTTCCTGTATTTTGATGAAATTAGATAGATGACCATGCCCAAACATCCTCCTTCTGTTTCTGTGTTTTCTTTTAATTTTTTAATAATTCAACTTCCAGTTTTACAAATCCCATTGAAATACAGATGGAATTGCAGGGGCCATACATTTATCCTGACTTATCTCCTTCTTGCATATTTTTGAAATTCCTTTCTTTTTTCTTTCCTTCCATCAATTGTGGTTGCAGACTTATAATTTGTCAAATTTAATTTTGAAGTCATATCAGCTCTCAAAATACTAGTTTTCTGGTGTCCGCCCCAGTCATATCTTGGAGGGTATCATGGAGTCTATGCCTTACAGAAATGGTAGAAAAATACCCTGTTTCTCAGGGAAATGTTGTTTCAGCATAAGAAATATGATTTATTGCATACATACAGGAGTTCTGGCAGTTGAACCCTAAATCTGGAAATTTCTGTAGAGAAAAGGCAGTTAATCATCCTCGCTTTACACTTGTCTCTACCTTAAGTTCCCTGTTCCATTTTACCCCATACCAAATTCTCTGGCTTCTTTAAAGAGAATCTCTGTATGCTAAGACTGATTTTTAAGGCTGTTTTTTCATTGTTTGTGTGTTGTTAAAAATCAGTATCTGAAATCACTTTACAGCCTAAGGCCAGAGAGAGGCAGCAGGAAATAGAGATGTAGGAGTTCAGCTTTGTTTTTCTCCTGTATGTCTGTTGGCAGTCCCTCCATATGTTGGGATTCAGTCTCCCCCAAACCAGTGCCTGAAGCTTTCACAGTGTGTTGCTGCAGTAGAGCAGCAGGAATTCAAGGGTTTATCTTTATTAGATTTGATCACTGACTGTTTATGATGCAGCACAGCTTGTGCTGATAATGAAAGACCTCCTTCCCCTCCCTCTCCCCGCCAATTAGTAGGTCTTGTCTGTCTCATATTCCTTACGAAAAAGTTTTATGTCAATATTGACAAGATGAGAAAAGGAAAATGAATTGACTTTGCACAGCTTGAGTCTGATCCTGTGAAAAATTCTGTGGGAGCTGGGCTGGACTCCAGCAGTTCTGTCTTATTCTCTAACACTACCCTAGAACACAATTAATACTTTAGATGATGAAGATGATGCTTATGACACTGACTTTAACATTTGTTTCATATTACTCCAGAGTGTGTTCAGGGTGTTATGACTTACTGCACACAACAGTAAAAAAAACCCAAACCCCAAACCCCTTCCCCATCAAAAAAAATAAAAAATCCACTAAAATTTCCTTAAGACTGATGAACTGGTTTATGGGAGTTGACATTGTGAAGAAACAAATGCCAGAAAAAGCAGAATTCCCAGGAGGTTTTGTCTCATGATGAAGGAACGGAATCTCGCGAGTCTGAGGTATGAGACCCAGTGCAAAGTAGTTAATCTTTCAAGGTTCCCTATTTGCAAAATGAGTTAGCAATACTTCTACTTACCTTTCCTCTGTCTTGCCCAGGTCAATTCCAGACATTTCAAGCAGTGCCTCTTTAAGGCACTGTGTATGCATAAACACCCAACCAAAGACAAAATGACAAAAAGATGAGAAAACTATTAATCCCAATTTAAACTGGGTACCTGCTTTGTATCAATCATATATAATGATGATATAAATAGCAAGAAAATGGATGCCTAAGGGATCTTTAATAGTTAAAAAGTGCAGACATAAAGCAGACTAATTAAGTATGAAAAGAAGGATCAGTACTATGTAATAACGATTTATAGGTCAAAAGAGCAACACAAAGTCAATATATTGCTTAACAGGGATTCAGTTAACTGCTTAGTAATTCTGATGTGTTGCTGTTCACCTTGCACAAGCTGTGGTGAATCATATTGTGGATCATCTGCAGATGGTAGGTTATTACAGATGCCAACAAACAAAGTTTTAGACATCAAGTGAAAAGATTGCAAAACACTCTTTCTATAACAAAGCAATTTTGCAATCTACTGTCAGTGACACCATTAAGCATCTAATATTTTAAAAACACACATCTGGTGGACAAACTGTGTTAAGGTTTGTTAACCTTTGCATTGATATGGTGCACTTCATCTTCAAGCAGCAAACCAACTTATTTACTACCTATTCTTTTCTTTTGCTCCTTCTTTTCTCCCAGTTATGAATCACGTATTCCTGGTACTGGAAGAAAAAAAATAGTCTGATAAGAAATAATCAAAATACAGCACTTAAAGGACGTGGCCAGCATTTACAGTTCTTACTCTTTTTCTCTATTGATTCTCTAAGTTGTCTTCATGCCTACAGTTTGCCCAGCTGTGACAACATCATCTAGATTTGTAAACACAGTTTGATATTTTTAGCAAAATAGTGAAGCTGGAATAAAGAGCCAAATCTGATAATTGCATTAAACCCAAACAAAATTGGCCCCACATAGGAGTTCCCATGGGTTTTGTGGGAGATTGGGTTTTTATTCCCCGAAAGCTGGTCTTTTTATGGAGCAATGCCTTAGGAGAAGCTTGCATAGAGCAATACCCATCAGCAAAGATAAATATCAGGGCTCTTCACTTGGCTGTTTTATGTCTAGAGTCTCATGGACAACGGAATGAAATTAGAGCTACCTTCGTAGATTTCAAAAGTCTTCCAGAAGGCTTTATGATGTGGCACCTGGTTTTTGAAAATGATCAGTATGTGCAAACTTGCTTGAAGACATCTCTAGCCAGAACAGGAATCAGACCAATATGTATTTCAGCTTTTAAGTCAGAGGCATCATTAAAAAGACAATTAGAACAACGGATGCTTGAATTGTTCCAGAGCACAATGAGGTTCTAAAGCAATTCAGCAGGGTGAATGTCAAAACAAACAAGCAAACAGAAAACTAGCTAGTTTCCAGATGGTGGTTAACTGGTTAATAAACATGACATTGTTGCTTTAAATACTAAAGGACTTTTTAAAAGGGTATCTTCCCATAATGGTTTTATGGGCTTTTTTTCACAGTAAGTATGCTTTTGTGTCTAACTCTCTCTTCTCAAGATCTCATGCCTCTCTGTTGAATGTTTGAGTAAGAATATGTTTTCAAAAGCCTTCCACTTGTACCACAATGCTGTAGAACACATCCAAAAGTAATGGACTTACATATGTCTCCAAACAAGCTTGTTATGCTAATAACATTAGCTGAAATAAGATTGGTGCTTAAGGATACAAGAGTTTTTCTCATTATGAATTATTACTGCATCCCTTAGTTTTTTCCAGAAAAATTCATTTAATGTAGCAAATGTATTTTGAAAGACTTGCGCATGTCTCACCTATAATGGTGGAAGATTAAATTACCTTGCTGTTCACTGTCTTCCAACAAGAAAGCATCATCTCAATTTGATTACTGACAAATACAAATTCTTGGTTTTACAAGACGAGCTTTTTCAACTCCCAGCATTGCTGATAGAAATATATGTGTCTCAATCTTAAATGCAGAACTTCCTAAAGCTGGCATCACACATTTAAAAAGAAAAGAAGTAACTTGTAAGCAATAAAACAGAATGAGATGTTAACTAATTGCTAGAAAGTGATTGACTATACAGAAACCTCTTATTGGACATTACTAAGTCCTAGTTATATATTAAAGCTATATTTAATCAGCTGCTTGCAATTAATTTTCATGATAATTTTAAAATGTCAATCCCATACGCCCTATATATAGTTGTCTTGCAAAATGTAACTGACATTTTGAAGATGATTTTTTAAATTCTGTATATTGGGAAAACACTAGTAGTACCTTTCATTAGGGAACATAAATGACTCTAAGAAGTTAGCAATTTTGAAGTAAGGCATTTTGACATGCAAATTATTATACAGGAGCTTGTTGAAAGATGCTAAAAATAAAGTGACAGTTCTTTAGCATATACAGAGCCAGGGATTGTGTTAGATTCTTGCTTGTGTGTTTCATGAAATGCACAATTGCAGTGTTTCATAAAGCATAAACACTTTAAAAGCTCATATTTGCATGTGTGTGGGTGAACACAAAGAAACAAAGGAAAATTCTCTCCCAACAATGACAATGCATCTCTAAATGAGGAAGATTTGATCTACAATGTTCATCAGTGTAATTACAACCAGAATAAAATTTGCTCAGATATAAACATAGATTGTTTTCTAATTTTGTGAGAATTTTGAGCAAGTTGGTTTTATTCTATTGATTATATTGCAGACATTTAATATTTCCTAGTACTAAATATTAATACTAATTAATGCTAACTAGTGCTAAATAGGAATACTAATTAGAAATACTATTAAATCAAAATCTATAACAGTCCTGGTTGCCATATATCTGCATATAGATGTCTTTTCTATCATTTTTAAAAGAATGGGAACTCATTTTGACTTGTGGTTTCCTTATTTTGGAGTAAAACTGGATGAGTCCTTCTGAAAGCTCTGCTATCATTGCTGATAACAATTGCACTTGGAAGCAAACGCCATTTTCTTGACCCATCTTTGTTGGTAGAAAAGCAAATTGCACCACCCACATCCAAGTGGGCATTGCCAGACATCTCCTGTTTATATATGTGCTCCTTAAGTCATAGCAAATAACACAAACCAAGTGAGCATGTCTTTGTTTTTTTAAAAACATAGAATCTCAGAATCATAGAATGCTTTGGGTTGGAAGGGACCTTTAGAGGTCATCTAGTCCAACCCCCCTGCAGTGAGCAGGGACATCTTTAACTAGATCAGGTTGCTCAGAGCCCCGTCCAACCTGACCTTGAATGTTTCTAGGGATGGGGTCTCCACTAACTCTCTGGGCAACCTGTTCCAGTGCTTCACCACCCTCATCGGAAAAAATTTCTTCCTTATATCTAGCCTAAATCTACCCTCCTTTAGTTTAAAACCATTAGTCCTTGTCCTGTCACAACAGGCCTTGTTAAAAAGACTGTCCCCATCTTTCCTATAGGCCCCCTTTAAGTACTGAAAGGCCGCAAGAAGGTCTCCCCACAGCCTTCTTTTCTCCAGGCTGAACAACCCCAACTCTCTCAGCCTGTCCTCGTAGGAGAGGTGCTCCAGCCCTCGGATCATTTTTGTGGCCTTCTTCTGGACCCGCTCCAACAGGTGCATGTCCTTGTGCTGAGGGCAGAATTGATCTCATCTGATTTAACTGACCTTACCTAACTCTCAATCAGTGTTCTTAGTCTTTTGTTTAAAACAGGAAGGGAAAAAATAGCGACATGCCATTTCATTTCACCTATTCTGAGCATGTATTCTACCCTATTTTAGGACAGATACAATGTGCCTATTTCTCTCCATCATCTTTAAAATGGATTTGAGGTGCCTATCTTTCATATGAATTATTAACATTAATGTGCCTAATATGAGGCAGATAAAATCCCTTCATAATATTTAACAAGTCTGCCTTTTCAAAGGTAAACTGGGATCACCTTTCACGTATAGCTTATATATCATGCATTTTTACAGAGAGGAACTGAATGGCATATTTACTCCCTTCTGATTTTGTTTTTGTAGGCATTTAAACATATGAAAACTATATTTATCAAAAAGTCAGTAATTCACGTTGCCTGAATTTGCATGAGGAAAAATACTGGGTTTTATTTCCTGGTATTTATACTCAATGATCGAAGTTTTGCTCTGACTTATAATGGTCTAAAGCCAGAGTGACTTCATTGATTCTGATGAATTATTTTTCTATTACCATAGGATAAGTCCTATATAATAGAAAATGGAAGAAAGCCCTCTCTCTTATTACCAGTGAGGGTTTTTTTGAAATAGTCTATTCATAATAAGTAACATGGTCCTTTTTGTAATCTGTGTAGTCTATATTGGTGCTGAAAATAGAAGTTATTATTATCTCACACCTCAGATTGAAACATTAACCATAAAACTGGTTTTATACGTTAACATTCCTTCTGGCAAGGTAGACAGAAGATTAAAATACTTCTCTAACAAAATTCTTGTAGTTTCACGTTATTCAAGTATTATCTGAGATGGAGAACTATAGTGATGTATTGTGGAAAAATTAAGAGACCTATTACTTGCTATGGGAAGTACAGACATACTGTTAGTTTGACATAAACCACATAAAGATATTAAATGTGACTCTAATTAGTTTTATTCACCACTCGAGTCTCTGCAGTTAGACTCCTTTGATGCCATCCTGCTTCTATCTAACATGAGTAATGGGAATGGTTAGTGAATAATATTTCATGCTGCCACGTTCCAGTAGAAGTGGTTTCCACTTGTATGCACAGTTCCAGTGGATGCACTTTGATAAAGTGGTAAAAATGAGAAGCTCTTAACTATCTCATTTCTTGACTCACAAAATCCTGCAGATTGGTGATACATCAGCATGTGCAAAATTATCCTTTGCTAGTACAATGAACCTGTTTATTGTAACGCACTACGCTTACTTAATCACTGTTGTACAATGCATCATATTTGCTATGTACTTACATAATGCTACTCAGCAATAAAGGAACATCGCATAATTCAAAATAGCCTTAATTAAACAAACCAAACCCAACTTTCCAACTTGTTAAAAAACCCAAAACAACCCAGAAACAGAAAGAAAGAGTCTGAAGCTTATACTAAAAGTTCTGGATGCTAAAGAATAAGCTGTCTGTTGAGCTCTGAAAAATACACAAACTTGCTCCTAAACTAGGTTCATAACTTTGGTAAGTACCCTGGACCAAGGACATGTAAAAGCTTCTGGTGGATTGACCTTGGCTGGCTGCCAGACACCCATTCAGCTTCTCTCTTACTCCCCCTCCTCAACAGGACAGGGGGAGAAAATCACAGAATCATAGAATCATAGAATGCTTTGGGTTGGAAGGGACCTTTAGAGATCATCTAGTCCAACCCCCCTGCAGTGAGCAGGGACATCTTCAACTAGATCAGGTTGCTCAGAGCCCCGTCCAACCGGACCTTAAACTAGGGATGGGGCCTCCACTACCTCTCTGGACAACCTGTTCCAGTGCTTCACCACCCTCATTGGAAAAAATTTCTTCCTTATATCTAGCCTAAATCTACCCTCTTTTAGTTTAAAACCATTACCCCTTGTCCTGTCACAACAGGCCTTACTAAAAAGACTGTCCTCATCTTTCCTATAGGCCCCCTTTAAGTACTGAAAGGCCACAATAAGGTCACCCTGCAGCCTTCTCTTCTCCAGGTTGAACAACCCCAACTTGCTCAGGCTTTCTTCATAGGAGAGGTGTTCCATCCCTTGGATCATTTTTGTGGCCCTCCTCTGGACCCGCTGCAACAGCTCCATGTCTCTCCTGTGTTGAGGACTCCACAGCTGGACGCAGTACTCCAGGTGGGGTCTCACCAGAGCCGAGTAGAGGGGCAGAATCACCTCCCTCGACCTGCTGGCCACGCTTCTTTTGATGCAGCCCAGGATACAGTTGGCCTTCTGGGCTGCAAGCGCACACTGTTGGCTCATGTCCAGCTTTTCTTCCACCAGTACCCCCAAGTCCTTCTCCGCAGGGCTGCTCTCAATCCCCTCATCTCCCAGCCTGTATTGATATCGGGGGTTGCCCCGACCCAGGTGCAGGACCTTGCACTTGGCCTTGTTGAACCTCATGAGGTTTGCACAGGCCCACCTCTCCAGCCTGTCCAGGTCCCTTTGGATGACATCCCGTCCCTCAGGCGTGTCAACTGCACCACTCAGCTTGGTGTCATCTGCAAACTTGCTGAGGGTGCACTCGATCTCGCTGTCTATGTCATTGATGAAAATATTAAACAGCACTGGTCCCAGTACGGACCCCTGAGGAACACCACTTGTTACCAGTCTCCATTTGGACATCGAGCCGTTGACCACTACCCTCTGGATGCGACCATCCAACCAGTTCCTTATCCACCGAACAGTCCACCCATCAAATCCATATCTCTCCAATTTAGAGAGAAGGATGTTGTGGGGGACCGTGTCGAAGGCTTTTTGGAAGTCCAGATAGATGACATCCATTGCTTTTCCCTTGTCCACTGATGCAGTTACTCCATCATAGAAAGCCACCAGGTTAGTCAGGCAGGACTTGCCCTTGGTGAAGCCATGCTGGCTGTCTCGAATCACCTCCCTGTCCTCCATGTGCTTTAGCATTGCTTCTAGGAGGATCTGTTCCATGATCTTGCCAGGCACAGAGGTGAGGCTGACAGGTCGGTAATTCCCAGGGTCCTCCTTTCTACCCTTTTTAAAAATGGGTGCAATGTTTCCCTTCTTCAAGTCACCAGGGACTTCACCTGACTGCCATGACTTTTCAAATACCATGGACAGTGGCTTGGCAACTACATCAGCCAACTCCTTCAGGACTCTGGGATGCATCTCATCAGGTCCCATAGACTTATGTATATTCAGGTTCCTCAGGTGGTCACGAACCTGATCTTCCCTTACAGTGGGAGGGGCTTTACCCCCCTGGTCCCCATCTTGTGATGCATCAACTTGGGAGGGGTGAGGAGAGAGGTTGCCTGTGAAGACTGAGGCAAAAAAGCTGTTGAGAACCTCAGCCTTCTCCTCGTCTGTTGACACTAGGTTGCCATCCTTGTTCATCAGGGGAGGTACGCTTTCTTTAACTTTCCTTTTCTGGTTGATATACCGGTAGAATCCCTTCTTGTTATTCTTTGCATCCTTTGCCAAATTCATCTCCAGTCACGCCTTGGCCTTCCTGACCCCTTCCCTACACAACCGGGCAGCATCCCTGTACTCTTCCCAGGACACCTGTTCCTGGGAAATAAAATGGAAAAGCTCATGGCTGAGATAAAGACAAGGAAATCACTCACCAATTACTGTCACGGGCAAAACAATCTTGACTTGGGGAAAATTAATTTGATTTATTGCCAATTAACATAGGTTTGGATAGTGAGAAAAAAAGATAAATTAAAACAATGCCTTCCTTGTAACCCCTTTTTTTCCCAGGCTCAACTTCACTCTTTCATTCCTGACTCCTCTAGCTCCTCCACCCCCACTGAGCAGCACAGGGGGATGGGAATGAGAAGTTGAGCTCCTGTCTGCCACTCCCTCCTCCTCACACTTTTCCCCTGCTTCAGTGTGGGTCCTCTCCACATGCTGCAGTCCTTCAAGATAAACCTGCTCCAGCTTGGGCTCATCTCCACAGGCTGCTGTTCCTTCAGGAAATATCCACCTGCTCTTGCGTGGTCCTCTCCATGGGCTGCAGAGAATACTTGCTTTACCATGGTCACTTCAAAAACTTCCATGAGCTACAGGGAAATACCTCTTCCAGCTCCTGGAGCACCTCCTCTTCTCCATCTTCTCTGACCTTGGTGTTCACAGTATTGTTGTTTTTTATCTCACTCCTCACTGCTGCACAGTATTTTGCCCTTTCTTAAATATGTTTTCCCCAATGCACCACCAGGTCGAAGGGTTCAGCTGTGTCCTGTGGTGGGTCTGCTGGAGCTGGCTGTGTCTGGCATGGGGCAGCCCCTGGCATCTCCTCACAGAGGCCACCTCTGCAGCCCACCCGCTGCCAGCACCTGGACATGGACACCCAAACCAAACCTCTTTGACTAAAAGAGACCTCCTGATTATTCTGCTGTTGAAACTTCTGAATGAAGAAGTAAGTAAAATATATTCATAGTATTTGTCCCTTCTCACAAGGAACATGTTAATTGTATTTTACATTGCCTAGTACTTTGTGTGTGGCCTGCTGAATGGGAAAAGGCAATGGGAAATGCTGTATTAAATTTGTGTATTACAGAAATTGGCCATCTGTGTCAACACTGAACAGGGAAAACAGTGCTTGGGTTAGAGGGAGAGGGCTTACTGGCTTATGGTGAAAAAATCTGCTTTGTTAGCAAAAATGGTGGAAAGAAAAATCCTACATGTAACCAACAATATCTGTGTGATGAATACAGTTATATTAAATATAAATGCCTACAAAGCTTGTGTTTTGGAAATCAGCGATAAAGACAAATAATGTTTTTCCTCAGAAATAGTACTTTCACTGAGAGGTTTTCCAGGTATAATTGTACTAGAATATTGATGATTTCTTTCCATAAATAAGGTTCAACTAAGTGGTTTTCCAGATGAAAAGAACAATCTAAATAAATTAATATTTTTTATTACATTTTAAGTTTTCAGCACTGAAATGCACTTAGTGTTTTTCAGAAGCAGTCAAAAAAATCAAAAGGAAAGGGGAGCTACAATGAAGAATAACAGTGATGGGAGCAGGACTCATGGTTATGCTAATTAGAGAATAAGTTCGAGTTTAGGAGGCAGTTTAGAAAAGGCACAAAAAAATGGTGAAAGAAAGTAATTTCTCCTAAAGAGACAGCAAGGTAAAAAGAATATTGTATGTCATGTGTAAGGTCAATATGAAACTTTTCTGTTATGTCCCTAATGACTTTCTCCTTTTTTTTCCTTTTTTTTTCCTGGCAAGCTGGGAAAGATAGGGCTGAAATGAGTTCTTAATTAAAATGAAGTGAATTGAGGAAACGCTGATGATTCTCAGTTATCTTGAAAGCTCCTTTGGAAAGAAAAATGAACAAATGAGAGGTCTGTTTAGCTAACGAAATAAATAGGATAAATTTTAGTTAGCTATTTACTTTTTAATCTAATTTTAGACTTGCAATATGATAATAATTGCTGGCATACATTTGAGAAAATCAGATTTAACAAGTGACTGAAATAGCTACCAGGAGTTCGATACTTCAATGTTTTGGCCAGTAATGTAAAGAAATATTTAGGGACTAAGTAGGTAAGGTAAATAAAATACAAGCTGTTTTGAAAGAGTGCTTCTTTAGATCGAGGTTGATAAATTTCCTCATACATCTCTTCCCTACTGTGTGTTCTTCAAGACAAACAACACAAAGACATCAGCCTGGATTGAAGACATCTTTACCTTAAAAAGTGAGTAAACATTAACACTGCCATGTGATTTCCACTGAATTAAATTTTGGATGTCTTGCAATAATTTCAGTATGAGTGGAAAGAAAGGAACTTGGAAAAAGTTATATGGATTAATTAGGCCTAATACAGTGTCAGTGTGATCTGACAGTCAACTTTTGACTGTAAAGAGTGGGTAAAACATTTAAAACCCACAACAATATCACTGAGATCATGGCAGAAATGCATGCCTAGTTAAGATTTAAATGGGTAGCCTTGTCAATATTTATTAAAGGAAGAAAAAGAAAACAAAGATTAGTTTAGGGTTGAAGAATGAGCCATATTGTGTTAGATTAGAACAGGGACAAAAATAATGACTGAGATTTTCACTGGGTCTCCACCAGAACTGAATGTCCATTACAACTGTCCATCTAATTGAACATTAAAGGGATTTGAGTATTTAGTTCCCATGTGACTGAAAATTCCAAACATAATTACTAATTGAGAGAAATAAAAGGCAGAACACAAGACGGAGAATTGCACATAGAAGTCAGAAAATAGAAAGACTAAAATAAAAGCAAATCTTTCACAAGCTGAAGCCATAACCATGAAAAGTGTAAGCGATACCTGCTGGTGAGCAGAGGTGTTAGAGGAGAATCAGGAATGCATTTTTTCTAGAGTTCATATAAGAAAGGAGCCAATACCTGCTGGTAACAGTAGTGTGGAGCTTACACTGACACTGTAATGTTTGGGAATATATTTGTCAGTGACCCAGACTCATGCCTCACTGAGAAACTTTTTGCCGTATCTTTGAAGCAAAGATAGAATTTTCTCAGCAACTAGAAAATGTACCAGAAAAAAAGTTACCCACAGAAAGACTAAAACATACGTGGTCTCTCATAAAAGCATTTTTTCTGCTTCTCAGAAGATATTGGCTCAGGTTTTGTTCAGTTCATCTAATCCTGAATGAAGTTATGTCCACTGGAAAAACATTAACTGCATCAAACTAAAGCATACAAACATAGATAATGTTTAATTAATGTTACTGTCCACTGGAGAGACAGTTACAAGCAGGGACAACTGAGCTCCAGAGTTTTCCAAAGAAAAGCAATGGCTTCCCTTGGTGCAGGAATTGTGAAGCAGAACATCTTCAGTTTGCTGATGGGAATCATAGAATCATAGACTCATAGAATGCTTTGGGTTGGAAGGGACCTTTAGAGGTCATCTAGTCCAACCCCCCTGCAGTGAGCAGGGACATCATCAACTAGATCAGGTTGCTCAGAGCCCCGTCCAACCTGACCTTGAATGTTTCTAGGGATGGGGCCTCCACTACCTCTCTGGACAACCTGTTCCAGTGCTTCACCACCCTCATTGGAAAAAATTTCTTCCTTATATCTAGCCTAAATCTACCCTCTTTTAGTTTAAAACCATTACCCCTTGTCCTGTCACAACAGGCCTTACTAAAAAGACTGTCCCCATCTTTCCTATAGGCCCCCTTTAAGTACTGAAGGGCTGCAATAAGGTCTCCCCGCAGCCTTCTTTTCTCCAGGCTGAACAGCACCAACTCTCTCAGCCTGTCCTCATAGGAGAGATGCTCCAGCCCTCGGATCATTTTCGTGGCCCTCTTCTGGACTCGCTCCAACAGCTCCATGCCCTTCTTGTGCTGAGGGCTCCAGAGCTGGACGCAGTACTCCAGGTGGGGTCTCACCAGAGCCGAGTAGAAGGGCAGAATCACCTCCCTCGACCTGCTGGCCACGCTTCTTTTGATGCAGCCCAGGATACGGTTGGCCTTCTGGGCTGCAAGTGCACACTGTTGGCTCATGTCCAGCTTTTCATCCATCAGTACCCCCAAGTCCTTCTCCGCAGGGCTGCTCTCAATCCCCTCATCTCCCAGCCTGTATTGATAGCGGGGGTTGCTCCGACCCATGTGCAGGACCTTGCACTTGGCCTTGTTGAACCTCATGAGGTTTGCACAGGCCCACCTCTCCAGCCTGTCCAGGTCCCTTTGCATGACATCCCGTCCCTCAGGCGTGTCAATGGGAGCTTGCTTTGGAAGATAAATTATTGCATTTCCCAGATGTAGTGGACAGACCTTCTCTGGAGCCATGCTTGGGAATAACAGAGCTTTCCATTGCAGCGCATGACTCTGGGACTGCAGGCAGACTCTAGACCAGTAGAGAGACTGCATCATTACTTCTGTGGTTTGTCTGCTAAGTATCTGCTTAGTATATCTGTTTGGAGATCCATGAAATAGTTTACACAGTTGGTGAAGTGAGCAGTGGTAAATTACAGTCCAAGATCTTTTTTTATTCCTTCAACAGATTCCCTGCCAGTCACACTATGCCTCTATTTCTGTGAAAAGAGGTGACAATAGAGGCACTTTGTTCATTTCCCCCCTCCCTGTGTTAGCCCACATCAACTATATTTGCGTGCTATACGAGTGTTTCCTCATCCCACGTTTGCAGGAAGTTTGTAAAAATAACTGTTGAACCTCAGTATTTTCAAGACAACCCATTCTGTCATGAACATAGGAATATGATTTCACAGTAGAATGAAGCAGCAACAAAAGGTGAGGGATCAAAAAAAGAAAAGGGTTCAAGAGCTATTGTTGATTGCAAAAGAGGTGCTCTTCAGTTTCTCACTTCACCTGGGTGGGAGGTGGGTATAGGCAATCCCCTGAATGTCAGTGTCACTGCTTAGACCCTCCTTTGAAATAAATGAGAATCTTCCACCTTTATTTGAGTTGGCTAACATTTCTGAACTGTTCAAAACTAACAAAATCTCATGCTTAAGCAAATATGTTCACTTGATGACATTCCAGAATGACAGGTTTACCATCTGTCTTAGTTACGTCTCTTCTACTTGTTCCAGTCCTCTAAGCTTTTTCCAGAGAAATTCCACTGTAAAAGTGTTGACATTAACTATTTGAAATATCAAAGCCAAAACTGAACATTTTGGTGAGATACCTAAAAAAAGCTGAATAGTGTTCGACACTTTAGTGTGAAAACAACTTGTAAAGGATATAACATGATGATCTTTGTGACTTTTTGATAAGCAAATGTTTTCATATAACTCAGCTGGCAATATGTAAACAGTGGTTGATTTTATTAGAAAGTTTTCTTGTCCTCAGAAAATAGGTTCTGAGTGTATGTAAAAACACTCTTCCACTTTGAGGAAGCTGAGGTCTAAGTAATAATGTATACCTCCATGGTTTGGAACCATCCATAATATCATTATGAATCTTATAATGTGCATTCATCTATGTAATTTAATGTTCTTTGTGGTCTTAAAATATAATGCCACAGCTGTTTGGAAAGACACACCAGTAATGCATTTAAAAATTTTGGCATGTAACAAGAAGTTTCTATGAAGCTAGTTGTACATTTATTCATCAGCATTTTAAATTTAGGAATTGTCTAGTACTTTTGTACATAAGCTTTGCCACTAGGTATATAGGTTGTTTTTTATAATCCACATGTGTAAGACAGCTCTGAATACATGCACTGTGCAGTCTATTACAATGAACTCCTTTAATAATCAGGTGAAGTAAACATAAATGTTTTCATGTGAGCCATGCTGATATTGTTTTGTGAATGTCAAATTCAGCCACATGTACGTTAAACATCATGGAATAACTAAATTTGTATCATAAGCTAGATCATTGGAGGGTCAAATTTTGCATGTAGATGTCCAGGTAAACTCAACCATGGTAGATACTTGTACTGAACTGCACTGTGACCTGAACTTGCTGCTTATTCTGAAGATAGTGCCTTTCAATATTGGAAAGGCATACGTAGAGAATATGGTGGGACATGAACTTTCAGAAAATCTAATATTGTGAAATAAAAATGAAGCTGCAATAAAATGTTCTTTTTTTAGAAAACATTATGAAATCTCTTTTTAGATCAGCCCAGATGAAGCAGTACACTGTCCTAATCAGCTGATTTAGTCCTTGCTTACTTTAAGTTGATCCACCCAACTGATGATATATGTAGAAACTGAAACATGTTTACATATATCTCTGTTGTGGTTTTTTTGCCAGATCAAAGGAAATTATTACACAAAGAAGACCTAAAAGGATATTGTAAACATATTCAAAGTACTCAGAGACAAAATAGTAGAATTTTAATCCTAAAATTATCTGCATATACATGTATACATGTACAGTATATACACACACACATATATATGCATTTGTATATCTACATATATTTTAAATATAATCACATACACACTCTTGGTGTAATTGCACCTAAATTCATTGTGTATTCATTTGGAAGCCATGTGGTATAAATATGTTAGATGAGCTCTCTGCCAGCACCTACTGATGAGTCCAGCTTCATTGCCAGAAGTGACACCAAGCATACCAGCATAAACACACTGGCTGTGCTTTCACCTCACACCGGGAGACAGACTATCCACGGGCTTTGGGGCGCTGCTAACCAGTGACAGCAAGTCATGACAGACTTACATCAAAAGATAATAATGCCATGTCAAGGAGATGTATATCCAGCAGATATACATATTCTCAGGTGTGGGAACAGTGGCAGAGTATTTATACCTAAAGTATCAATATGCTAACTGTTTTGCCTCTATTTATATAATCGTGGATTTACTTATTGCTACCACATTTAATAGTGTCTCTTTTTTGAATAGTTGTTGTGGTTTTCTTTCATTTTAACCAAAAACTTGCTTAATGAAGAATGCTTGAAGAAGTGGTTAGCTCACCCAAATTTCTAGGTCATTGTCAGGGAGCAGCGAGGGAGGCTGCTCTGCACAGGAAGGTGAGCTGGGGGCTGAGGGTGATGGCAGGGCCAGCAGGGCAGGGGTCTCACTGACAAGGGTGCAGTCCCACTGTGCTGGAACAAGGTGAGTGGAGCAGGACCAGTGGTGGTAACCAGAGTCAGCCAAAAGTCTGGTGAATGCCAGACAGGTCTGCAGTGATGAGACAGGTCTGACTGAGGTCAAGCCAGGAAGTCAAATCTGCAGGTGAGGATCAGGGGCTGGGTCAGCAAGGTATGTGGCCAGGCAAGGGCATAGTTGCACTGTAGTGCAGGAAAGGACCAAGAGTGAGTGCCAAGGATTAAATGCAGCTTCTGAACAAAGAGGGTGATGACTCCTTGCTGCTTTATCTTAAACTGCTCTTTCCACACAGCTCTCTGATTTAGGGCCTCTCAGTGGCACCAAAACCTGCCCCTGAGCCCAGGGAGCCAAAACCCTGGCACAGGGAAGGAAAAAGAAGATGAAATCAGGGCACTGACAGCAAGAGTCAGAAGTGGTACATCTGTTAATTTTGAAAGGAATATATATATATTTGAACTTGATCCTTGTGGCTACTAACAGTTCCCACAAAAAAAAGTTTCAGATCAAAAAGATTAATGCATCACAGAGTTATGGTGAGAGCTATGGTGAGAAGATAAATTCCTAATAAGAAATATGATGCAGCTATGACTGTTCTTGTCACTGGAGGAAGCATGCAGATGAAGATACAAACAATAACCACCTGGTATTTTAACAGTTGGCTTAGCCTGATGCAGTGAAAACAGAGATGGTGCTTCTTTGTCTATAACATTGATCTTTTCAATGAGTATGGCGAATGGGAGCCGTGTAGTAAGGTACTTATTATGATCTCTTCTGAGAGTAGTCATCTCTTCCATCATTAGCACATCCTATTCCTTAATGACCCATCTGTCCAGTGATAGGATATTTGGACTACACAATTCAGCAGCAATAGGCCTTTCAGATGAAATAATGAATGCCTTAGTTGTGCTTCTGAGGTATTCACAGATGAATTTCAATCTACCCCCTAAAATATCTATCCGTGAACATGTTTCAGCTGCACAGGATTGTGTGTTCAGTTGCCACCAGCTCATCATTTCTTGCTTAGCATTTTAGATACTCTGTGATATTTGCTGGTCTTGAGTTCAAACAACCTCCTGGGATGATCAGTGGTTCTGGATATTGCAGGCTTAGATTTTAAACATATCACATAGACTATAACTATCCCAAAATATTAAAGTGATCTTTATAACTTGGCTCTTGATCAGAATTAGCCAGAGCCTTTTTTCTTTTATTCCTGATATTAGAAAATATGCAAAAGTCCTTGAACTCTGATGCAGTAAATGTGTAAGTAGTTGCTTACCTTTATGTTCAGTAGTCAACAGCAGTGAACTTGTCAACGGAATTTGAGAATTCCTCATTAGGAAAGGAATAAAACAAGAAAACGTAGTTAAGTCATTACAGAAATTAATGGTGTGCTAAATCTTAAATGCTTCATGTGATTTTGGTTCTACCGGGAAAAAAAAGAAAAAGAAAAGAAAAAGAAGGAGGCAGTAGAACAAGAAGAGATAAAGATAATGGTGGCAGATGTAATTGAAAGTATGGTATGATTTCTGTAGAAACATTAAATAGAAGATACTTTAACATGGGAAAGAAATAGGTGATCTTATGGTAGATTCTATAAAACCATATAACCAGTAGATGTAATTATTCTGTTTAGTCTGTAGTGACAGACTACTTCTTCCTAAGATATCAAAGTGACAGGCAAAAGATATGTGGGGAAGAAATGGTGACTATTTCTTGCATCAGAAAATATCAGAGGAACTGCATGAAATTAACAGGCAGCAGACTTAAACAAAAGGAGTTCCTTCTTTACATAACACAGACTTAAGACTGGGAATCCATTGTGTCTGTAGAAGCTACAAGAATAAGTGAGAAAGTGGAAAGCAGTAAGATGAATTCATGGACGAGAAGTTTAAAAGGGGTTATTTAATATGGATATACAGGTATAACCTTTCACTCAGTATATTCTTCAGCCTTAGACTGATATTAGCTGAGAGGAAACACCATGGGTGGTACAATAATATATTCATTTTGTAGTCTTTCTCTAGCCTCTGTCAGAGGTTAGTTCTGTAGAGCTCGAGGGAAGTCATATTTCAGTGGGGCTACCTGCAAGTTTAAAATGAAGCATATTAATTGGTGGTTCATGTTTGAAGAAAATGCTGATTCAGGAAGCTAAACCAGCTTCTTACAGTCTGGATGGATTTGATTTCTGCTGTGCTTATATTCATCATAAACATGAACTGTAGGCTTAAAAGATTGTATTTGTTTACAATATATCAGGGTGTAATAATTCCTCTGGAAGAAGTTTAAAAGGTCCACAAATACAATTCCTCAAGAGAAAAAAGACAGATGGAAACACAAAGCTTCATGAACAGAATTCACCTTAACATTTTGGACATAAAAAGTCGGAATTCAGCAAATGTAAATAATCAATTAATTTGGATGGGTTGATGCAGTGCCTGTGGTTTTTTGTCTTTGTGAGCTTCTTAAAGGCCTATATTCAAACACAAATTTAACATCCAGGAAAAAGCCAAATTATGCAATGACCCACCAGACCTGTTTCTTGCCAGTAACTTTGTTTCTGAGTCAGCCTGTCTAAAATGGCTCTGCCCACAGAAATGTTACATGGGAACACAGAGCTGGAGCCGATACAACTTTAAAATTATATTGTTAATTTTAATGCCTAAATTGTATCCCAAGTGCTAATTACCAGTGCTTTACAGAAGGGGAGTACTAAAAAAAAAAAGGAGGGTGGGTAGGGGGAAATTAAACCAGTATAAAAAATTGTGTAAAAGGAAAAAACATTAAAAAAATACTAGAAGCAATCAGTGGAAGCCCTGCCCATGAGGATTGACATGATAACTTATCATTTCTAACTTGAATGCTTGTAAAGGTCTTTGAAATCCTTGGATGGGACATATTATTAAAAGTGCGATATGTTACTATCTTAGCAGTGTGAAAGCCCAAGCAAGATTCTGTTTTTTCCTCCTGCTAATTTCTGAACCACTCTGTTGTTCCATCAATACACTGCTGATAGTACGATGTTCACCTGCCATTTCATACAAACAAAAGCATAACCAGGCAGATGGCTGACTCTGGACTACTGCTGACCAATTTTACTAAAGAGGTGTAGTTCCTAATGAGAACAGGCATTAATATCTTTCTCATGCAAATTATTACTTCTAACTAGCACTCCCCAAATCATTACAATTGAATATTGGATTCCCTGTAACAAAATGGAGTTGCTAGGCAACATCAGTGGTCAGCCTTTTTCTTGTGCAAGCTGACTTTAAAAAACGGTTTATGTATTCTTTTGTGAAATTCAAACTATTATTATTGAAATATGATTGCAGATGTTTTAAACTAAGGTTTCATATCAACCAAAGAAAGTAAGAGACATCACTTGACTTTTGCTTTTGAATTCCAAAATTTTTCATCTTGGGACATATTTTCCACTGCAGTTTTGCATGCGGAACCATCAGAAAACATTAATTAGCATGTTGTTAGGATGTAATGGATTTTAATGACACAACTGGAAGGTCGCCCACATGTCCCTAGAAAATTATAAGCAGAGATTCTCCAGCTAAAACAGAAAAACAGATGGATAAGTATGAAACTAATGTTATTTCTTCTGGGGCCAGAATGTCAAAGTGAATATCTAATGAATTTTCTATTTTTTTTCCTTTTTTTTTCTTTTTTTTCCTTGAGCACAAACCGCACAGAGCAGAAATAAATCAGGTATCAGTTTAAGACTGGAAAATAAAGAGGACTTGAAGTCGTTTAAATGTATATTATAAAAGAGTGACGAGCTGAAGCTTTATTTAGAGATAAGAGTAAATAAAGTCCTTTACTCATTTTATGCATGCTGGGGTACAGCACAGTCTGACTTACATTAGAAATCAGTCTTGAGTCATATAATTCAGATCATGATGCAGCTCTCTGGAGACTGGATCCTGGGTCATCCATACAATTCAAGGACAGATTCAGGGGGTCTGCCTATGATTTCACACCCATTTCACAAAGCAGCAAGTAAATTATTATTTTCCCCAAATTACTTCTGTGAAAGTTGTTTCTAAAGACTGGACCAAGAAAGTTGTTTCTAAAGAGTGGAAAGTTTTTCCAAATTCAAAAAGATCAGATATGTGTTTTTGGCAAAGGTATGTCTCTGCAAAGCCAATTTCATATGCATAGTATTGACAATATTTCAATAAATAAGGTTAGAAAAGGGTTGTGCAATGACAATGTGGCCTACTGCAATATGCATTATGTTCATCAATTGCTCAAGCTTACAGGTCCCAGGATCAGGACTTGATAGACTGATAGACAAAAGAACATTGGTAAGGACACAAGGATTAACATGAATGTAGTACTAGTGGGGGTCTTTTGAATTCCATCTGTCAAGAGAGGAAAGCAGATGTGGCTTCCCTGTAAAACCTCATTGAAAGGATAACAACTCTAACAGTGCAGTACCTTGCCAAAGACCATGCTTAGTGAATTGCTTATTTAGTTTCACAGAAATCATTTTGTACCTTCAGCAACAAGTTAGCGAACTTGATCAGCCATATAATATCTACAGAATTAGTGTCCTTAGAGAAGAGATTCTCTACGTTCATTTAAATAAGTGGTTTCAGAAAACACAGTAAAATTAAGTCAGTAATTACTTGCCCCATGTTCAGGCTATGAAACAGAAAAGGTTGCTGAGATGATTTCTAATTATATCTCTTTTAAATGGATTTGAAAAGGCTAGATACTAGAAATGTCAATGTCTTCATCCTTAAAAGACATGACCTGTGCCTATATCTCTAACACAGCTGCAGTAATGGGGTCGTAAATATGTGTGATAACAACATTACAACTTTTTTCTAGATTCTTGATGTGTCAAAATCTGAGGTGAAACTACAGAGAGCATGTGCTAGCAATAGTGTCTTTCATTATTAAATAACTTTGACTGAGTTTATGGTAAACTATTAGGCTTACCCTTGCATTAAACATTGTGATCCCCAGGAATACAGTTTGATCTCCCCGCTCCTAAAATTTCCACATTTAGTTCTCCAGCATATTCTGCCTCCCACCAAATAACAAAGACTATAGAGAATACTGAACATACTAGAAACTAAACTAGAAAACAATACTAGAAAACGATGATACATGTTGAGGTGACAAGGGTGGGATATGTGTCACTTTACTTCAATTTTTACTCATTAGATGTCCAAAAGGTACGGCTTGGGTTCCTCCCTAGTCAATAGAGAAAGTCAAGAAACTCTTGTCATTTTTAAGCATGTTTGAGCATTGGTGAATCTACCTGTGGAGCATCAATCTCACACTGCAGTATTTCTGCAAAAAGACATATGGTTTTATGCTGGAGTCTGTGTAATGACATCATGATAATGTAGAGCTAGGTTTAGATTAGCCAACTTCAAGAGCAGAAGGCCCAACTGGCCCAACTACATGTAACATAATTCAGTGATAAGATAAATGCAAAGCTATGCAAAGCTTCCTGCACAGGCTAAATTACTTTTGATAGCTGAATTGGCTTATTGATAGGTCATTTTGTTATCTCTAGAGAATACTGTAGCCTTCTGTATAGTCATACCTTTGTAGCCATATGTATCAGAGGAAGGCATCTCCTCTCTTTAAATCAGGAACTGAACTGAAGTGCAAATAGCTGAAGATAGGAGAAAACATTAGATGTGTTTGCCTCATTTTCACTCTTACAAGGCATAACAATATGATTACAGTCAGAGACAGTATGCTGATCTAGATGGACTTTTGGCGCTCTCATTCCCTTTTACAGTTTGCTTTTACATAAATATTAACTGTTCAAAATGAGCCTGTGGCACATCATTGCGGTATTGAGACTTTTAAGTATTTCCTGTTTCCCTTCTGTTTTCAGTTGAAACAAACATCTTTGAACAGGTAAATGTTACTTTAAATTTTTCATATTATCTCTTCTAAATTTCCATTTTGAACACTGAAAGTTCAAAGCTGTTGATTTCAGGGATGTGTCAAAACAGAAGTGAAGGACGGGATCTGACTCTCCTGACTGCTAAATAATGGTGATTAATGGGAAGAAGTGTTGCCCTCCTCATTCAAAATAGTAGTAATTCCATTTCTAGTAAAGAGATGAGAATGGCATGCACAGTAGGATCCTTGGGATTAGCAGACTGATTTCCCTTGATCCAAGCACTTCCCACTAATTCTAATAGATGGAGTTCTATATTAAAGAATAAAATAGAAAACGTCTTTTGCCGAATTAGGAAAAAAAACCCTTAAACTGAAAGAAACATAGTCTGTTTATAACAGTACATGAATTCTGATTACTATACAACAAATTTGTTAACTGTATTCTTACCATGTTTTATCTTTTTCCCTCTTTTTTTTTTATATAAGTGATGTCTCAAAGTATTATCACTTATAAAAGTTTCTGGGTTAAAGGCAACTTCTTTATTCTCATTTTCA